>CALNHX010003340.1:0-152272 GCA_940337035.1 Agriotes lineatus | reverse complement strand
CTTGGAAGTATACGTTCGCGACCGCTCAGCCGCAGATGGGGTGGGTTCCAAAGAACCAATTACCTGATATTGCAGGTTCTGGAACGGCGCCACGCCGTTGTCCAGCTTCGGTTTTATTACTCCCAGATAAAACTCGTAACGGCAAAGCTAAATAGGTCAATAAAGAAAAACAGAGACCCGATGCAGCAGTAAATAAAAAGCCAGAGGACATTACTTAACATATAATAACAACAGTGGTTCCATAAAATTTGATGCAGCCTGTACATAAGAATTAAGAACAAATATACAATGCCATTAAAAAATACAGCCCGATTTAATATAAATACATATTAAAATGTAGTTATTATTTAGATTAATATAGAAAGCAAAAAAAAGAAACATAAATAAATATATAAATACAGGACATGTAATTTAGTTCTCAAACCTCGCGTTATGGCACACGCCAAGTGAATGAGCAATCGCATTTGCTGCTCATTTGTTAAGCGCATTCTACACCTGGGGGATTACCTTATTAGGTAGATCTGTATAAAGCGGCGCTTCCAGTAGCCGATAGGCCTGTTAATAAACCGAACGTGTGACAGTATTAACTACGTTCAAGTCACAGTGGAACCATAAAGAAATATTTAAATGTTAAAACACAATTGACAGTGTCAAAATAAGCAAGAGTGGATCCTTCCATAAAGCCAAATATAGTTTACAATATAACCCATAAAATTTAAATGATTAAACACGGTTGACCATGTCAACTAAAGCAAAATCTAGTTTAGAATATAAACCATAAAATTTGAATAATTAAATCACAATTAAATTGGCCGCATTACTAGGATGCTTCAACATAAGTTAAACTTGTTAACATCAATTATAAATACCACTAAAAAGTTTAAATGAAATTTACATGCAACAAAGTTGCAGTCGAATGCTCTTGACGCTACAATTAAATGGATAACGGAACATTACACTCGGAGGCAAATTCCCCAAATAAAGCCCTTGAACTATGCAGCTCCTGGACGAGGTGCGCGATGCCAAGAAAAGAAATCAGCTGCACTCCTGAACTCGACGGCAAAAGGCAGCACCAGAAAAGTAAATAGTAATTATTTTACAGCACCTTACTTTGACGGTACCATGATGCGGTAATAAAGCTCTTCGAACGCAGCAGAGAGCCTTTTCAGAAACAGCAACCTGGCAAGCGAATTCCAACATGAACGTAACCAAGCTCTTCGAAAGCGATAGCCGGGAGCCTCTTCAGCAGGCAGCAACCTGGCAAGCGAATTTCAACATGAACCAAGACTTCGGCACGGGGGAAACTAGGTCGTGGCCTAATCTAACATCCCATAACAGCCAGCGTCCCCTCAGCCATTTGCACGTGCAATTCGGCCATAGAAAATTGGAACGCCGCCACCGGTAAACATGAATTCGGCGCATCGAGAGCCGGGAGGCCGGGACTTCTAAAGTCGCACTTAAAATCGAACCTCGAAAATCTCCTGTTAAGAAGTTCACAGCTTAGAAAGACATTTAAAGCAACAAAAAGGTTACCTACCAGACTCAAGGTGTTAACGAAATTCGTTCGCATTTGCGTCAACAAGCAAAACTGCATTCATGTCTGGAGATTTTGCACAAAACCAAGTAATTTACGAAGCCATCAAAATGGTCGCCCACAGCCAACGGGCCCAAAAAGCAGTCAATTCACTTGTTTCCAGAAATCGATAAACGAGTAACGCTTTACGTCATAACGAACCAATAGCAGTCACCAGGGAAATCAATGACCTAAAGATCGCCCAATAATCGTTTGATATTGAAATATTACAATGCGCGTCAAGGTGCACCACCTAGACCCCAGATGTCAAAGCTTAAAGAATCGCAAACTACTGACGCCGGTGAAGAACTATGCTAAATAATGCACTTTGAATTGTCTACAATGAAGGCGCCCAAGAGTTGCTAAAATTAAAATGTAACGCTTTCTTGCAAGTTGGTTTAGCGAAAAGTATAAACACAGACATACAAGTTACTTTATATTGAAATCAGATATATATAAAAATTAACAGTACCCTAAGTATCGTCAATGTATATACGGTCTAACTCAGAAATTCTTGTTTACCCCTACCAGCGCCGGCTTAATTTAAGAAGTTGCAGCTTGGAAGGGCTTCTTAATTCGATTATATTAAAACACTATAGTGCAAGACCTAATGGGTGTTAAGCATCTGACTTCAAATCTCACTAATACGTGCGAAATGATATGAATTCACCAATCATTTACTTTCGCCTAAAATTATGCTAAACAAAAATCGAATTCAATCTTTTCAAATTGGATGAAACCCTTTATTACTACTGGATCTAGCTACAAATGTAGAGGTAATGAACAGAATAAAGAAAGAGAAAAAGTTATCAACCAAAATCAAAGGAAAACAAGATTCGGAAATAAAGAAAACCTCTTGAGAGCTGTTGTCAGTAAAATAGTGATAACCAATGTTTAAATGTTATTGTTTCTTTTATTTTTTTTAAATTTCTATTAAGGTATGGAATAATATGCTGCGCTTATTTAATTATAGTAATATGCATTTCACATTTCGATATAGTCGAACTGATTAAGGTTATCTGATCATACTGTTCTTTAGGTTTTCTTTTTTGCATTTTTATGCAGATCACAATTGCACTGGCAGTGGTTCATTAGTCTAACACCAGTTATCATCGTTACATTCTCAGTCCAAATTAAAGGTAATATATTGTTTCTGTGGTTATATATTATGAAGAGTTACCAATTGAAGTAATTTAGACCATATTAGTAGAATTGAGCGCTACATTAAACATAAGCAACTCTTTCTGCTACTATAGAAAATTCTTCAAAGAAATTAAAAAATAGTTAAAACTAAATTCTTTAATTAAAGAAGAAGGTCCCGGGTGGTGTAGCTTAAACAAGCGTCCACGTTCGATCAGTAGAGTTAAGCAACGCTCTTTCTGGTCAGAACTTGGCTGGGAGTTCCCCGGCTGCTTCTCTCGGTGCTTCGTGATACGGCTGTCACGGAAATAGTTGATCCCGAGTGTCATAATAACATCATGACAGTCGTTAGTGGGGTTGGAAGTCCCCATAAAATGTACAGCGACGCCTATAATTGGCCTAACGACTGTTGACTGAGTACCAAAATAAAATTTTAAAAAAAAGCTGTTGAAATCTATCAAGTTACCAGATTCACCTAGTCCCTTGTGATCTATTTTTATTTTAAGCATTCTGTTCTCAAAAATGTGGCCAATTTAATTATGTCAAACAACGAACTATATTAGGATCGTTTTTACACACGTACATAGTAAGACGCTAATATCTTCCTGATGTTTTTAGATCACTGAGTCGACAAGCGAGTTTCTTTAATCAATAGAATAGCAACCATAATGAAAGAGTGTATTTTTCTTTGGCATTACTAAAGTCTGTCGTGTTCAACATTAGAAACAAAACATTTCTACATTTTGAAAATATATGTTATAGAAAAACGTGTAATCGGTTAAAATGACATGAAATAATTGACGAATAGCAACCTTCAAACAAGAATAGATAGTCGGTGAATAAACTTTGCTTTGCAGAGAGAAAAAGCATACAAATGATCTAATGAGGTTGCTGACTTTGACCTGCAGCTGCGATTAGCATTTGCATATGCATAAGCGATGAATTAAGAAACTAAATCAATTGTGCTACTTTACTGCAAGTATTACAAGGTTAGTACATTGAATAAACTACCTCATTTAGTTTTTATTATGAACACAAGGGGATTCTTAAAATATGCCAATGTTCAGCATAATGTTTATAATATAAAATAAAAGTGACGACATGAGCACTCCCTACCCGAATCAACAACAGCTTCTGTATAATACTTCATATTGTGTTATCCGGGTTTTTATATTATCCATATATATAATAGACTTGTCCGTCCGGGACTCTGTTTCAGCAGCCAAACCGTAAGAGATAGAGAAAAAAGTTATTAAAGTTATATGTTTGGAATGGTCATGTCAGGTCAGGAACCGAATTTCAGTCTCTAACACTAATTATTATCTTAATTATAATCCTAACTTTTTAGGTTAGATTCTAGGCAAATTTTATCAAGGCGAATGCGACTGGTAGTTTGCTACCAACAATGACGTCATATACGTACGTGTGGTGAATACGCGTTCTATTTGCAAAACCGTCTTTTTTGTTTTATTAAATGAGCCATTTGTCTCACTGGACTGCTAGTTACAACTAATAAAATACAAAAGTCATTACTTTACAATTTGAATATCGAATGCTGGCCACAATCTACAAAAATTGCTTTTATATAAACTAAATATACATATACCTGTATTCAATACTAAGTCGAACACAAGTCACCACACCTGAAATTTCCAAAATCCTAACAAAAAATTTAAAATAGGCAGTCCTGTAGCACTGATATGAGTCGAGTAACATAAGAAACAATATAGAGATGATTGTGAAATGTTTGCGCATTTTCCATATAAATTTCTGCACGTATGAAGGCCACTTTCTCACATACATTTGCAAACAATATTCATTGACTTTTAACTAAATAGTGTTAATTTGATGTAACATTTTCCAAAAATGTGTGCATTGCTGAACCTCTAATGTGCTTGAAATTAGCTTTGTCGACTCTATTAAACGTTTGTAGTTTATTATAAGGTACTCTGTTCTGCGTAGTATATACCTAGGTTGTGTATTTGTTTTTATGTATCTTTTCTTTGTGTGTTCTTGTTTATTTACAGAGTATATGTATTAAATGTAATTTGTCGGGATTTTTATTGTCATTCATATTTACGTTGGTGAGTACAACATTTCAGGTGTCCACGAGCAGGTCTTAAATAATATTAGTTTGGTGTCAAATAACATTAGCTTCCCTTGGCTGCACTAGGAATGAAAAAAGAGTCTCATAGATACCGACTGAATCAGCTAGCTAACCCAGGGCAAAGTAAAGTAATAATTCAGTAATTGTAGGTAGGTAAAAGATGGGCAATGTTACAATATCCTACATCTATAGTAACTTAAAACGACTAGGAAAGCGTTTCTCGAAATTTCTAATTTTTAAACACCCTATGTTATGGAAACATGTACATTTTCGAATAATAATGTAAAGTACTGTATATTTCAATATTTAATGAGACATTAAATGCACTGCAAAGAAGACATTGTAACGTAATTTCGTAATAAAAACATGAAAACAATTAATTACGTACATATTTTACAACCTAACGAACGCCTTCAGTTAAATTTATTTTCAATGTGCTGTTTTAATAAATATAGTCGTATAAGATTCTATGCTATACATATAATTTCACGTGTGAAACAATATGCAGTTACGTGAATTCTTGAAGTAATATAAACTGACCTGAAGAAAAACCTTCCTAGCGGAATCCCCCATTTCATATCCAGCAGACACATCAGGTGGAGTCCACATAAATTATACGAATTTGTCCTCGTACCCCAAGATACACATTTTGTTCAGTTTATCAAGAGCGACACTCCTTTGAGCCTAGTACACCTTCTCCCACCCTACCAGTAAGCTTAATACAACACATGGTATGTTATGGGAAAAATTCTATATCCATTATGTTTCTGCAAATATTTTCCCCTTTGGCAGTGTAAAAAACCAAGGCAACTAATAAACTTAAAAATTTTAAAATATTAACAACTGTCAACAACAAACTTCAAAGATGAGGCCTCACAAATCTAACCCGCTGGATCGTTACATTTTTAACCCACCCGTGGAACGGAAGGTTTGAATTTCTTCCTTGATTTTAAACAATTTACTGGTTAGAAGGGATTCACATTCAACAAATTTACTGTAAATTGGTAAGTTTTTATTAAGCACAGTGATATGGTATAATAATATGTGTTTTTTTATTTAACTGTCTAATTTGACACCATATCGCAGTATATGTTTGTTGTTTGTAATATGACCAAGGCGACTGGTGTAGTTAGTTGCACAGATCACTTAACTTTTATTGATAGCTTACTCACATGTTAGCTTTTGTCGCCGTTTACAGCGCTTCTGGTGTTTGGAATCGCAATTAAACCAACGAGCTGCAATTTTGAAATTTACAAAGAACAAATTCAAATAATTGTTGCTTATACTTAAAGCTATGCTCAAACTCAAAATCAGTACCCAATAAAGACTCAGATGTTTGGAATTACTAGTGATAAGAAATCATGCCTAAATAATCATTAAAAATACAACCAATTATAAATAATTGAAAAACATAAATATCGAAAAGTTTCTAATGTATATAGGTTATATATTCGTATAAAGTCACAGGCTAAAAGTTAAATGTTATATGTTAAATAATGCTATCATATAATGGTCGTCTTGCGTTCCATCCCTGGGGCTGGTAAATATAGTAAAACGGTAAAGCATTTGCTTCACGAATACGCCGTGCAGTCTGCCTATGATTGGCAGATCTACGTTGCAGATTAGGTGATTTAGATTATCCATAAATACCTTGTAACAGCAAAGCTTGATCTACAGCCAATAAATCCAAACACAATAAATTAGAAACAAGTAGGTAAAAATATAAAGCAATTTAGATTATGCGAATGGTATAGGTACTGTCACCAACTGTAAGGGGGCAATGGTATGAGTATAGAATACCATGCCATTACAATAATATTTAGAAATAAAACGTATCGTTTGGAGAATGATTTTAATGCGTTGTGTTTTTACATTTGTATAAATAAAACTAATCATAACCATACCAACCAGTTACTGTGTAGTGCCATGAGCACAGGCCACTACATTAGCCCCCCCTAAGCGAAATTTTGGATTTTGACATTGACATATGAGGTGAAGGCCAATGGTTCGAAAAAGTATCACAATGGGACGGTCGAAGGGCGAAGCTTGAGGTCCAGGTGTCGAGGAACGAGAAGAAGCTTTGTAATGGCAGGGTTCCTTCTTCGAGTGCAGAAAACGTTAAAGTTCGTAGGAGCATTTGCTCGGAGGGCGAAGCAGTTGTGTCGAACTGTGTAGAGCCCGCGAACAAGCGATGACCCAGAACGATGAGTTCCTGGCAGGGCTCCTTCTTCGAGTGTAGGAAACGTTAAAGTTCGTAGGAGCATTTGCTCGGAGGGCGAAGCAGTTGTGTCGAACTGTGTAGAGCCCGCGAACAAGCAATTCCCCAGAACGATGTGTTCCTGGGCCACCGAGAAGGGCTTGAACCGAAGTGGAACCAAATTGTAACACAAACCTGTAGTTGTGAAGTGTAGGGGTCAGTTGACTGGCTGGTAGTGCCGTTTCAGCGTCATGGGGTCACCAACTGTAAGGGGGCAATGATATGAGTATAGAATACCATGCCCTTACATTAATATTTAGAAATAAAACGTATCGTTTGGAGAATGATTTTAATGCGTTGTGTTTTTACATTTGTATAAATAAAACTAATCATAACCACACCAACCAGTTACTATGTAGTGCCATGAGCACAGGCCACTACAGTACTTTCAAAACACAAGCTTCTCTTCAAATTATATTATATTGTTAAGGTTTATGACAGCAGCAGGTTGCGCTTGCCATATTATGTTTGTAATGGTTTGATCTGTGTTGTAATATTATAATGAAGATGATAAAATAGATAGCAATTACCACTACCTGCAAATATTCTTTTATTTAAGTCTAATTTCGACTGACTAAAAATACTGACTGGGTTCGTTAATTATTTATAGAATAAACAGTATTGTGCCCTTTATTATACTTCATCCATCTGCAATTTAATCTTACAGAGTCTAGCTCGGTAGGCAAGATGACTCATATCTCAAAGCTGGGTTCCTTGATACGTTAATATTAAACTCATGTGATACGCCACTGAAATATAAATTTAACTCGAGCGCGCAGACGCTATTTCTGTCAAACCCTTAGCACAAATCAGTTTATTTTGGTTAGTGTTTCGTTTTTGTGATTTAAACTAGTAAAAGGTGTTTTATGAGCGATTTATCAGGTAAATTTTGAATTATCGCACTCTTAGCATCACTGATTCTCACTTGTTTGCAGGCAACAACCTTCGTTGCTACAACATTAAATTGTTTTTTTGGAGCGTCGCTATGGGATCAACATAACCTCAAACTTGATTATGGCAATTATTAGCTATTTGATTTTTGATGGGTGCTTAACTCTGCCTGAGACTCGTTCATGAAGGTTTGCTCTAGTAGTCATGCGAATTTCCGGTTGCTAACACCGTTATTTTAGTTGAAAAACTAACCTGACTTCTTTGCAGGGCTGCGGTAGCTCATTCGGACTACAGCTCCTGGTGATATCTGCCGGATGCGGGGTCCTGCGGTGCTGCTGGCGTTGTGGGGGCCTCCTATACCCTGTGTTGGTATGCTGCTGCTAAAATCTTGGGCTCAGGAACTCAAAATGTGCCCTGACTGATGTTCGGAAACTGCGTTGGCTTCCCCGATGTCCTCGGGATGTGGTTACGATGAAAAATAATTTTTGGTGAGGAAAAATGTTCCCCACATTCTCGCAGGTGCACTGACAATTTCTTGATACAAAGGTGTACTTTTTATTAGTATTATTATTGATTTACTAGGTAAAAACTGTAATTTTTGGAGAGCACATAAACTGCATGTCATTAATAATTTTTATTCAATTTTTTCCCTCCTGGTCGTTAATAACAATTGCCTATCTAAGTTATACAAAACTAAAATTGACCAAATACAATACAATAACTTCTTACACTAATATTTCCTATAACTAAAATGTTTTTCAAAAACACTATTTCTAAATTATTGTCCTTTCAATTCGGTTTTAAATTGTCTCATAGCGCCACTACACTTTGCTTTATGCAAGTTGTCCTTATCACTCACGTAATTACACTGACTTGTTTGTTCAATCACCAATGTTGTTTCACATTGTGCTGTGTCAATTTCTTGTAATTTTCTTAACTGTTCGATTTTCTCCAAATTTTCGAATATTGCTGTCCCATAATTATAATTGCCATGTTCTGTTTGGTTTATGCTCGTTGCAACGTATTATCATAATTCTACTTCTATTACCTTTATTTAAAATGCTCATAAACATATCCTATTTAATTATTCTGACATCTACGCTTCAATTAACACGCACATATTATAAACCTTTCTGTGACAGTTCTATTTATTTTGGTTCGGCTTTAATTTTGCACAAACCTCTTATTTTTGGCTAATTTATAATTATCGATTCCAATCTATGAAAACCGAGCTCTGCCCTTTGCCTTTTCTATTCAATTAAATTAAATACTACCAGCATTTCTTTGCAAATGTAATTACGGTTGAAATTTACGTTCAATCTTGCAATTGCATGAACTACCCCAACTCTGTGCTATCTGACTTGCTTTATTTATTTGTTGTGCTGCAATCAGAATTGAATAGCGGGCTCAATACCATCTAAATATACACAATTGAAAACAAAGTCAGCAAAAACTCTTAAACGCAAATGAAGTACAGCCAAAATGTAAATAACTGTTTAGACTAGTGATGACGTTTAGCAGACTTCAGCAGGACTTCAATCAAAAGTGACAGTCATAAAGAACCAACTAATAGAGAAGTTTCTTAAGCACACCTGCCAAATAATTGTTAGAGACTGACCCATTCGTCGGAGGGCGCTAGTGTGGCCACTCCACAGGGTTGGTAGAACTGAGTAATTCGTAGACTCAGTTCTACCAACCGTGCCACTTGGCTTTTTGCATAGTAAAGTCTACATACTACTCTTTTTCATGACGTAATAATTTTCTCTCTTTATTTAACTATAATAAACTGAGCGAAACAAAAAATGTTCGTTTCGGTCAGGTCGGCTATAAACATCGCTTAGTTTATAATGCTGTCAATGTGACATTTGTCCAAAATTACACTAAAAATGCGGGGCTATAATGAGCAACTCCAAAATCTGATTTAAAAAACCTCGAAGACTTCTTCGAAGAGGGGTTAAGCATGTCTTGGTATAAATAATGTCCTTTAGAACAATACTCATAGAAATGGTTTGGTCGGAATGCAAACGAAAATATGATTAATTAATAACTTTCGCGTATGCAAAAACAGAAAAAAAGTATTCGTCTTTGGAATCGTGTGCTTTGTGAGGACAATTTACTGTATTTGCGCCCTTTTCCGCCTTTTCGTGCATTTTTTGCTTTGATTTTAATCCTTTTCTCAGTTCAGCCACGTCTAAATTAAAAGTTCGGCAAGGGCTCAAAACTTCGTTTCGAATATTAGCGTCTCGCAGCGTATTTGCGTGCGTTGATATATTAAATTCCAAAGTTAGCTTTGTTCTCGCAGACCATGTGACGCAATGTGCCCTTATCATATTTTTAATAAGCTCTTGATGCCAGCCAGACGACGCTGGCTTAGGTACCTGGGATTCCCCATTTATAAGCGAAATTATATTTCATCGTAATGACGCATTTCGTTCCGTAGCAACCCTATTCCATAATAGTGATGGGAAGCTTCGATACTTTTGCGGACTCGTTCATTCCAATCCCATTCCGCAAGTGGATCGAGTCCATCAGATTCGGATCGACATCGAAATTGAATGTGCTTTTCAGACACCCGGGGTCCTCGGTCATTCCGGACCCGGAACGAACAACGCGCGTATCTTTGTTTTGGTGAGTGGTCACGCAGTCGGTAATTCAGTATGTTTATATGTCTCAAACATCAATTGGGCACATACAAAGCCGCCAAAAGCCATAAATCACTGATAACTGATAAAAAAGCATGCAACTTCGGCCGTATCATGTGTCGCCTGTTGACGTCGAGCCTCTAAAACGAACACCATCATCATTTGCTGTTCCCCATCAACACATTGTATTGTATTGTGTATTGAAATGAATTGAATAAAGGAATGCCAAAGGAATGAATGTCCGCGAGAATCGACGCCTCGCGACCATTTTGTTCCTCGGAACGAATCCGGACCGAAACTTGGACTCGATCCACATCGATCCTGCCCCGGATTCGATCCTTTGTATCGAATCCGACCGGATCGACACATCGCTATTCCATAAGTTCGAGAGAGCTTTGGTTTAGTTAATAAGTGTGTCTAATCTGCGTCCCCAGCAGCTTCTCGCCTTTGGAACACGCTGTGAAGTTTTTCGTTTCATCAACTGTGTGCTTTTCGTTGATTTTTGTGCCCTTTGACAAATTCGAATTCAACTATGTGCTTTTCATTGATTTTTTTGTGCCCTCCGAAGAAGTTGAACTGTTTCGTTTCTTTTCATGGCAACCCTTGGTGTTTCGTCGTGATGTGTGCACTAGCTGTCGAGGGTTGAAGTGAGGCAAATAAAGCAGTTGTGGTTGAAGAATCTTTACCGGGAAGTTGCGAGACCTTTATCACCGCTTCAGCGAATTTAGTTACCGAATCCTTAAAGAAACCAGCTCTATCTTACGAAGACGCCGTGTTGTATTTTGCAAGTTGAAAGTTGTTGCACGTCGTCCATTTACTGTTAGGGGATTACTGTCGTTTCAACTCCTGACTGTGGCAAACTGTTACGGTATAAAAAGGACTTTACGACACCCACCCAAGGTGAGCATCGCACCACGGAATCAGTCCTGAAAACATGACACACTTGCCCTGAAATCGGTTCGAAATAGGCTAATAGGCCACGGCTGGAACGCTCAGGGAGTCGGGCGTGAGTCACACGATACGTTCTGGGCAAGCGCGTTGTGGCATAATATATACAGGGTATGTCGAAATTATGAGGGCGCCACCAAGCCTGTCTTAACCCGGCTAACCGGGCCTGGACGGTTAGACGGGAGCGAAGCATGCAAAAATACTCCGCCAATAAGATTATTCAAGAGTTGCAAGGTCAAACAACAACTTCGGGATTGCCTTAAGCAAGGATTGTGATTAGGTGTCCATCCGACCACGACTACGCAGCTGTCTCACTCACCTGCACGCTCACAGCTTCCTCGTTCCGTCGTACAATAATTCGTACAATAAAGGGGCGTCTATCTGTAACAGAACATGCACAAGCCGAAACAAACAATAGTTCCCTTAACTAACCAATCATATATTTCACTTCGAGTTACAATGGGGTAGCAGAATGCGTCGCCCTGTATCTAACTTTACTCTATAATTAAGGGCACCAGCTGGCACGCGCGCTCTAAGCTTAACGACAGATGTTGAACATTAGTGAACAGCAATAATAGGTACAAAGTAACGACAGATGTTGAACATTAGTGAACAGCAATAATAGGTACAAAGATACACATTGCCTTATGCAAGGGCAGCGACGATTTACATTAGCCTTCACGGCCTGAACTGTCTGCAGTCTGAATGAATACATTAGCGTAGTAGTGAATAGGTACAAAGATACACATTGCCTTATGCAAGGGCAGCGACGATTTACATTAGCCTTCACGGCCTGAACTGTCTGCAGTCTGAATGAATACACTAGCGTAGTAGTGAATAGTAATGAGTAACACTCGCGTTCACAGCGGTAATCAGGTTAAAGGCACATACCTTAATGCGTGGGCGGCGAGGGAGCCTGGTACAGCTAAGTTGCGACGAGCTGCAATCGTAGGTGGTAGGTACCTTCGGTGTTACAACGGCGAAAGGGGGTGTATGCATAACCGCCTCAATGGCGACGGGAGACGCGTCAAGACGCGTACAACGGGACGACGAAAATAATGGGGGCCTCACTCGTTCTGCTGAACCAAATCCTCGTAGGTCGAGATGAAGGGGGCACGACCCCTCACTAATAGTAGCAGGAACTGGGCTCCAAAACACCCACGTTACGCCGAAGATCACTCGACAAATTTCGAATCACCACCACCACACACAAGCGTTCTCTGCAACGGGCTCTGGAAGACTCACTTCAAGGCGAAAACGCCCGCAACATAACTGCCGAAGCAGCACCCGACGGGAAAACGACTGACGCCCCCGCCATAATGGCGGGAGCGCCGCACGAACTCACATACACTATCCGACCTCTTGTTTTAACGACGGCTCTCGGCTGAATGCCCAAAGGGACGCGCTGGCAAAAGGTCACCTTGGCCGCGTCCCCCACGTGACTAAACCACAGCGAATCGCAAGGCGATGAAATGAAACCAACCAATGCGGGCCACGCTGGTATCACGCCGCCACAGCGTGCTATTCAGAATTCAGAAAAACGCCATCAAACGAGAGCTCCAACCGACGACAAATACTGCTTTTTAGGCTAAAATATGTGCGAAGTCGTGATTCTGGAACTAGGCGATGGAGCCAAATAAAGAGCTAAAAGGGCTTAGCATACGGGCGCGCTGCTCAAAGCTTAGGCGGCTATTCAAAATACCAAAATGACCTAACTAACGGCGTGAAATGCAATTAAGCATCTGAAATAGCAAAATGACTTAACACTCCCCTTACTTGAAAGAGAGTTCCCCGAAGTCTCTTATAAAACAACGAGGCATTTTGCGACGACGTAACGAGAACTCAAACGAAAACGCAACAACGAAAAACGAACGAAACAAAACACAAAAAAAAACATTCGATACGATAGAGTGCACCCCCAAAGGGATTACGCACACTGGCCACCAGATAGGGTGCAAAGGTGGGAAGAGAGAAGAGGAAGAAGAAAGACTGGATACGCCAGTAGAAAATACGTAAATTTTGTCGAAATCGGGTACAAACAAGTCTTACACCTGTGGACACTTCCGACCAACCGTTCCAAAAGAACACAGGGAGGGGGGGGGTATAGAAATGGAAGTCCAAAGTCCCACCCAAGGGTTACCTGAAGAGGGCACGCTGCGCGTCACGAGATCGGCGCATTGTGTGGATCCCACAACTGGTATGAGTACCCAAGAGAAGAGGATGAACCACCAAAAAAAAGGGAAATGGTTGTGACAGAAACTGTCAAAATAGTCATAATCAGTAATAGGAAAAACTCAGTCCACCGAAATCCTCAATCAATGCCGATGCCGGAGCCAAGTCGACTATTAAACCGCAAAGCGCGAGCTCGAAAGTGACTCCAACACCGAACACCAAAAGAAAATCCGGAAGAACCAAGCCTCCAAGGGTGTAGGCGTTCGATGACGCATGCCCAAGAAATCCTTTTCAGAACTCCATGCGGCCCAAAGGGACTACCTTACGACGACAGGGTCCGCACGAAACAAAATGACCAGAAACACGCTCTCTTTATGTAATCCCACACAGGTGGTTGAAAATGGCGACGGCCAACGGTACGGTAAAAGAGCGCTAGGCCACGAAAACAACAGGGCATCACTACAAAAAAAAGTCAAAAATCGTTAAATATTCAAACACTTTACACTTAAGAAACCTTATGCGAACAACCGGGCCCTGGTGTCACACAAAGCTCAAAAGTTTCAACAAAACTGTTCACAAAGAACACGATACGTGACAACATGACGTCATCAGACAAAAAGGGTACGGTAAATGACAACAAAACGTCACCAAGTACAAAGCATTCCGACCAGCGGTAAAAGCTCGTTAAATGCTAACGGTAAGTGTACAAAACACTGCGATAAAAAAATGTTAGGGGTGTCCACGAAGAAGTCGGTAAACAAAGTTGGGCGGTACGTGATAATAATGAGAATGAGATAAAGGCCAACGAAAATAACTACGTCAAACCAACTAAGAAGATGGCCTGAGGGACGTAATAACCGCACGAGCGAATCTCCCCAAGCACACCAACAACACACCAAAACTTATCAACAAACCAAGACACGGTAATGAAAGTGAAAATGAATTCCAACCTGCTCACCAAAAATCAACGCGACAAGACACCAAACGATAGCAAAAAAAAATTGTCAAAATCGGTAATCATCAACGTCAAAATCGATAAACCTCGCTAACGTGAACGTCAAAATCGATAAACGTCAGTTCGGTACAACAAAAGTGTCAACTTAGCCCAAGGCTAAACAATGTAAACGACAGGGAATCGAAACTCCCACTAAACCTTCGAAAAGACTTTAAAAAAACAAGGTCGGTACCTTCACTCAACAACATCTGGTACTAAATCCGACTACTACGGGATAAAAATCTGCACTAAATGCAACGAGAGATCTCGGTAGTATGAACTGGCTAAGAAAAACAAGAAACGACGGTAAAAATGACGAAAAAGATACTCAAAATATGAAAAGACATGGAAAAACACAAAAAGAAAACTCAAAAAGGCAATAAACAACAAGAAAACACAAAACTACAAATAGAAAATAAGAAAAGACAAGAAAAAACATATAGAGAACAAGAAAAGAAACATAAAGACAAATGACAACTAAGAAAAAACATATACACGGTCAAGAAAACTAATGAGAATAAACTAAGAACAGGAAAAGACAAGAAAAGAAGCTCGGTAAAATATTCTACTAAGAAAAAAAACGGTTTACCAGTCCATACCACTTCGAAATGACGAAAAAAAACATTTGTGACAACAATATAAATGACACAACAAGGCTAAGCGAAGCAAAGCCAGAAAGGCCTGAAAAGCCCCGCGTTGGGCGACAAAATTAAGACGTACAACGAAGGGGCTTGACGGGAAGACGAATATCGGAAAAGAACAGGCCCACACGTTGGGAAGCCAAAATTAAGACGTACAACGAGTGGGCTTAACGAGACTACTACCGTCCAACAACAACAACAAACAACAAGCCCCACGCGATTGGGACGCCAAAATTAGCCTGTTACGGTATAAAAAGGACTTTACGACACCCACCCAAGGTGAGCATCGCACCACGGAATCAGTCCTGAAAACATGACACACTTGCCCTGAAATCGGTTCGAAATAGGCTAATAGGCCACGGCTGGAACGCTCAGGGAGTCGGGCGTGAGTCACACGATACGTTCTGGGCAAGCGCGTTGTGGCATAATATATACAGGGTATGTCGAAATTATGAGGGCGCCACCAAGCCTGTCTTAACCCGGCTAACCGGGCCTGGACGGTTAGACGGGAGCGAAGCATGCAAAAATACTCCGCCAATAAGATTATTCAAGAGTTGCAAGGTCAAACAACAACTTCGGGATTGCCTTAAGCAAGGATTGTGATTAGGTGTCCATCCGACCACGACTACGCAGCTGTCTCACTCACCTGCACGCTCACAGCTTCCTCGTTCCGTCGTACAATAATTCGTACAATAAAGGGGCGTCTATCTGTAACAGAACATGCACAAGCCGAAACAAACAATAGTTCCCTTAACTAACCAATCATATATTTCACTTCGAGTTACAATGGGGTAGCAGAATGCGTCGCCCTGTATCTAACTTTACTCTATAATTAAGGGCACCAGCTGGCACGCGCGCTCTAAGCTTAACGACAGATGTTGAACATTAGTGAACAGCAATAATAGGTACAAAGTAACGACAGATGTTGAACATTAGTGAACAGCAATAATAGGTACAAAGATACACATTGCCTTATGCAAGGGCAGCGACGATTTACATTAGCCTTCACGGCCTGAACTGTCTGCAGTCTGAATGAATACATTAGCGTAGTAGTGAATAGGTACAAAGATACACATTGCCTTATGCAAGGGCAGCGACGATTTACATTAGCCTTCACGGCCTGAACTGTCTGCAGTCTGAATGAATACACTAGCGTAGTAGTGAATAGTAATGAGTAACACTCGCGTTCACAGCGGTAATCAGGTTAAAGGCACATACCTTAATGCGTGGGCGGCGAGGGAGCCTGGTACAGCTAAGTTGCGACGAGCTGCAATCGTAGGTGGTAGGTACCTTCGGTGTTACAACGGCGAAAGGGGGTGTATGCATAACCGCCTCAATGGCGACGGGAGACGCGTCAAGACGCGTACAACGGGACGACGAAAATAATGGGGGCCTCACTCGTTCTGCTGAACCAAATCCTCGTAGGTCGAGATGAAGGGGGCACGACCCCTCACTAATAGTAGCAGGAACTGGGCTCCAAAACACCCACGTTATGCCGAAGATCACTCGACAAATTTCGAATCACCACCACCACACACAAGCGTTCTCTGCAACGGGCTCTGGAAGACTCACTTCAAGGCGAAAACGCCCGCAACATAACTGCCGAAGCAGCACCCGACGGGAAAACGACTGACGCCCCCGCCACAATGGCGGGAGCGCCGCACGAACTCACATACACTATCCGACCTCTTGTTTTAACGACGGCTCTCGGCTGAATGCCCAAAGGGACGCGCTGGCAAAAGGTCACCTTGGCCGCGTCCCCCACGTGACTAAACCACAGCGAATCGCAAGGCGATGAAATGAAACCAACCAATGCGGGCCACGCTGGTATCACGCCGCCACAGCGTGCTATTCAGAATTCAGAAAAACGCCATCAAACGAGAGCTCCAACCGACGACAAATACTGCTTTTTAGGCTAAAATATGTGCGAAGTCGTGATTCTGGAACTAGGCGATGGAGCCAAATAAAGAGCTAAAAGGGCTTAGCATACGGGCGCGCTGCTCAAAGCTTAGGCGGCTATTCAAAATACCAAAATGACCTAACTAACGGCGTGAAATGCAATTAAGCATCTGAAATAGCAAAATGACTTAACAAAACATCGTCTTGAAGCCCTGTTCCCGCTTCCCACAAACACCCTTTTATGCAGCAGCTGTTTCACCGGTCGCCAGCAGTTTCGGTGGACATCAATGTTGACTTCCCTGCATTCTGAAAACCAGGTATTTGTTTCTAGTTACGACGATAGTTCAATAGAAACGCGTTTGGATCGTGTAGGCCTGAATTGGTCATCATGGCACTTAAATGTAGTTAATGAAATTGTTTATTGATGTATTAGTGAGATGTCTGTCAAATTTCTTTGCGATTGCTTCTTTATATACATATTTATAGAGCTCGTGAACAGCTAGTGCTATAGAAAATCCGTCCAAATAATATCCGTACTGTTATTACATTTTTAGCTTCCGAAAGACGTGATCTACTAGAAATCGTTGAGGGAATGAAAGCCGAGGATTCTGACTATAGTTACCCTCACACGACGGTAGTTGAGTGGGGCAAAAATTTCGACAAGGAAGAGAATCGACTAAAGACTTGGGTCGTCCAGGGCATGTTCAAGTTGCAATTTCAGATGAAAGTGTGAAACGTTTGAAATCTGCTTCACATGCAAATAGACGCATTAAAGTTAGATAACTATGAGAAAAGATGAGCATCAGTATAGGAAGTTTTCACTTCATTATTCATACGCTTATCACAAATTGCATGTCTTTGGTAGATTAAAACAATCACTAAAGAGGCAGCGATTCACTTCGGACTCAAAAATGCAGACTTCCATTAAAGAATACTTTCGACATCAGCAACAAGAATTTTACCAGCAGGGAATTTGAAGATTAGTACATTGGTACCTCAATATTAATTGAGATTTTTACTAAATTGAGTTAATAGAAATTATGCTACAGCTTCTAAACGTGTTTCTATTGAACAATCATCGTATTTATAGTGCATTTTAAACCCGTTTTGTGCGACGTTGTTCGGAAGGTGTGCGTGAGTAATTTAAGCTAACGTATTATTATCAAACAAATTTTAGATTTTATGCTTCGCTTTTAATGAACTTTCAAGGAATATCGCCGTAGTAAATTTTGTTGCTGTTAAATTCAGCGATTAATGATGCCATTATTGTAGATGGACGTTAGTTTTGTCACGTAATTTTAAAGCTACACCTATTCGTTTGTGTTCATCTTTGTATAATTATTTCACACGTTTTTAACTTAATAGATTGCATTTAATTAAGTAATTTGTGCATATTATTTCACATATCAACTGTTGCATGCATAGTTTGTAGTGTGTCTTCTTTGTAGGGAATTCGGGGGTTTTGGAGAAAATTAACTGAAGGTGAGTTCCTGAGGCTGTCGCTGGTTGAAATCGAGCACTGCAGACACCTTTTCAGCTCCGTCTATGGTTTCCACGTTACGTGAACGGGTTTTCCAAAAAAAGTGGTGGCGCTAAACATTTAACATCTGTATTTCGTTACCGGATCGTAGCCCTAAGCTAAGGTCGTAAAGAACCCGCCCTTTTCCCTGAGCGTTTTAGCCGCAAACCTTTGTTACAGCCCATCGTAACGGATTAGGGCAACGAATCTGTGTAATTTTTCCGATTTTGTCGCGATGTAGTTTTTATGAGGTAACAAACTGGTGGTTTTGTTTTAAAGAGCGGTTTAAGCTATAACAAACGGGCTCCATAACGTGTAGCCTTATTTTGCCTACCTGATGGCCTGCTTGTGTCGTCAATGCCGATTTAGGCTGTAACAACTTATTGATATTACTATTGACCACTGGAGGAATTATGTCAATCATGTTAGAAAAGCATTTGGAGAAGCATGAAATGCCATGAAAGTTGGCGAAGCTTCTATTATTGGCCCAAAATGTTCTCTTGAGAACTGTTCATCAGGTGTATTCGATTTTAATTCTTCGAATGACTTAAGTAACTCGTTTTGGACTGTACTTGTAAAATCACGTGTTTTTCAGACTGTGGCTACAGTAATTAATTTATGAAAATGTTAAAGCATAAAGTTAAGGTTATTTTATTTACTCTATTTTTATTTTATTTGTATTCCGCACTCTGCCAACAGCCGTTAGGCCAATTATAGGCGTCACTGTACATTTTATGGGGTCTTCTAACCCCACTAACGACTGCCATGCTGTTATTATGACAACCGGGACCGACTTTTTTCCGTGGCAGCCGTACCACGAGGTGCCGGGAGAAGCAGCCGTGGAACTCCCATCCAAGTTCTCACCACTTAAGCGTTGCTTAACTCTGCTGATTGAACGTGGACGCTTGTTCAAGCTACACCACCAGGGACCTTGTTTAAATGTCAAATTCCTTCTGTCAACTAAGGTCTGCACATTACCCGATTTCTGTGAAGTCAGAAATAACAAAGCGTAGCGTTAAACACGTATGTCTTGCATTAGAGTTTTTTTGTTTGTTTGTTAATGGACAAGGTCTAGGCATGCAGAGTACCAGGTACCTTAGACACCGACTGATTTGGTCATATGGTCAAAGTCCTACTTAGTAGTAGTAACTTGGCATCATTGTTATTTCTCACTACGTAATATTGAGTTTATCGTGTAGGTGTTACTCGCCAGCTCTTAACTGTCAAACATTTAAAATTTCAAACTAATTATAATAATTGTCAATTTATTTACAAAGGTTTCTTGTAATGGAATATATGGAAGTGCAGATGCACAAAACTTACAATGGAGCTTACTGGATTGTCTTTAGTTGACCAACAATTTTGATTTAAACAAATATTTAAACGATAACCTTATTTTATTTCTTTGACATATTAGTAACTTAATTACAGTACAGTCTGAAAAACACGTTATTTTCGAAGCACAGTCAAAACTAAAAAAAAAAATTAGACTGACACCGGGGAAGCCAAGTAAATGGATTATAGTCACTGTTTGGTCGATTTTTTAAATTAAAATTGTAAAATTCCAACTTTTATTTTGAAGAATTAACAATTTTACAGGATTATTGAAAACGCTGTTATTTTCTTTGTTTTTCCGGTACAAAATATACAGTGATATCCAGGTACTACCGTCCGCCAGAATGTGTTGATCTTTTGTCGAGGCCAAAGAAAGTCGACACTCCATACCTCCCGATATATCTTACCTACTTAAAATGATATACTAGACATGCCCTAGAAGCTCAAGTTGATTCGTCCTCCCAAAACCGGAATATTTTATTTTTATACCCTAAAAGTATCCGAGTAGGTACCATCCTCAGGCACATAAGGGTTAACATATAGTTACATTGATATTCTGTCTCTTCAATAAAATACCCTAGCGGTTTGTTGGTTTTTCCCAAGTATTCTTTTAAAACTACTTTGTTTTGGTGTAATTGATAATCACTAAGTTTGTCTATATAAAACTTACTGGAAATTACGCTAACTCCGGCTCCACTCTTAACATGGCGTCTCTTAAACCGCTATTTATGTCCCGCTGTTGAAGGTCAAGTTGTAATGCTGCGGTTTGATGGGCCCCTACACATTTACCCCCTTTTAATAATGAGCTAGCTCAATAGCTCTTGTATTCTACTTTTCTCAGTTAGTGGTTACAGAAAGCTATTATTGTAATAAATAAGTCAATCTGAACCTGAGCTAAACTTAAAATGTAAACTCCAAGAATTTCCTAAAGCAAAAGCCCAATTTGTTTTCACACTACTGAACAACAAACAAATACGTTTGCTGTTAAAAAAACAATGCTGCTGTTAGATACTGAAGCGCAGTGCGCACCGATCACAAGAAAACGTGTGCGTACGCACGTTAGCGCCCAATGACATACTCTGTTTCTAATTCCATGTCTGCTTTTAAATGACTAAATTTAGTATAAAATCGCCTACCTGCAGTGATGAGTAACAAATGCCAGTTGCGCACTATCCGGATCTGATTCTCATAGATTTCTATAACCATGATTTCTCTGTCTAGCTGGTAGCTGGGAATCCCAAATTAATGATTTAGCAAAAAAAAATAAACGGTACTGTATCCGATCTTACAAATGAAATCGCTACTAGACCAAAAAATAATCAATCTATACTACTTCATATTTTAATATCAGTGTCTTACAATGTTTTTCTTTGGAGGAATAGTGTAGATAGTAATAGAATCTTCATATTACGAAAAATAGTTGTACGTATGGTCATGGACATTGAAACTAGAACTAGTTGTAGACAATATTTTATAGGAAAAAATTACAACAAGCTACCGGAAAAGATTTGTACATTATATATAAAATTTAAAATGGTGGTCAACAGATTGCTTATTTCTAAAATATACTGTAGTATAGATGAATACCTAAACGATGGTTATTTTATGATAGCTAATGTCTGAGTGTAGTGTTATTATTGTATTTGTGTATTATATTTACTATAATGACATTTTCCATAATGTTTGTACAATGTTCTAAAAATAAATATTTATTATTATTGTCGGCATCACTCGAGAATCTGGACTCTTCCCTTATTGACTTTCTGGTCCAAAATCGCCAAGCTGGAATGTCTGAAAGGCTTTGACTCTTTCCTAAGTCCTAACAGCCGCTATTGCAGCGCTACCCTGCGCTCGGATTTTCTTAAGGACGCTCGCATTCAACTAGCCGCCCCTCTTCTATAACCGCGAAAATAAAGCACACGCTCGCTCTCCGAAACCAAGGTGGCGTTTCTTCTCGATCTCTAAGCCAAGAGTATTTCGCTCTGCAAAACCCGACCGTTTAAGATACTGAAACGCGGCGTGCACATACGCACATTGGCGCGGTATTCACAAACTCATTGATGCGCTTTTAAAACTAAATATAATTATAAATCTTCATATATCAACAAACAATAAAGAACGCACATATAAAAATCGGTTGTATATCGAAATGCTATTCTGAACAAACCCAGGCGAGCAAGATCAAGTCTGTTACACGCTTTTTTGTATTCTTTAAAGCTAAAGTGGTTTTACGGCTATTTTCCCTCATTGTGTTTGATGCTTCGGGTAGCTTATGCTTGAGGGCCGTAAACTACACCAAAATAAAGCAGTCAACAAAACGCATCTATTGATACTAAGTTTACAACTTAACTCCAATTGCTGAAATAGAATGTATCTGTACAATATATAATATTGTGAATTTCTGGTCTTGCCCACGTATGGCCCTGCTGTGACCCGCAAGACTCAGAAAGCTTCTGCTATGCTTAATAGCGGGCGTGGCCCGAGATCGCTCATGACGTAGCGGCAGATCAAAATGGCTGGCTTTTAGTTGTAATCAAAATAAACATTACTTGTGCATGGATTTTCGTATTTCGGGCTTATAAGCGACTTTGTTGAAGCTGCTTATTATCTCCAGTCACGCAGTATAATTAAATTACGCAAGTTTATACTCTTCCTGGAGCTGTACCGAACGTATCAACGTATTTCTAGCCCCGCGGTTACACCGGAAACGACTGCAAATTTTCTCGGAATTGCAACAAATTGTCATTGGCGTAACTAGCGGGGGGGCCAGGGGGGCCAGGCCCTCCCCAGAGTGCCGTCTGGCCCACCCCAGAAAAATAGAAGTTAAATAAATTTTAAAATCTGCTTTTTTTATTAACCCATTTTAACTAAGGGGTTGGTTATCGACACTCACACATTCTTACATTTTCTGGTTTTATTGCCTTTTTTGGCTTGAAAACATTATAGTATAAATACCATATGTTGGACGGATGACTCTATTGAATAATAATATACAAGGGAAAACGTTATTAGTTAGCTAATAATTACTTTGAAAACACTGCTTTCGTCTGAATACGTTTTTTAGTTAAATTTACACCATTTTTGTTAGTTTCTCTCAAGTTTAATACAAATCAAGGATCAATTTATGTGTACATAAAAATAAAATTGCAATTATTTCATATGCGGGTAAGTAAAAGAGATGAAAACTTGAGTGCATCTACTCGCTGGGCACATATAGCTAGCTGCCTATTATAGGATCGTCCAGTTCAGACTTAAGCTGACTTGCTAATTTATTTAGATGTTTGCGTTGCCGTAAGAATTGAGTTTATAGCTTTAAAGAGTACGATTCAGGATTTTATGTTGAACTAGCTTTTACCCGCGACTTCGTTCGCGCGAGGTTCGTTATTTGTGTATTAAATAATGTTCCGCCCCACCCCGCCCCGTCTCGACCTTTCCCGTCCCGTCCCGCCCCTTTCCCTCCCGTCCAGTCCCGTCCCTTCCCGTCCCGTCCCGCCCCTCCTCTTCCATCCCATCCCCTCCCCTTCCATCCCATCTTTTTCCTTCCCTTTCCGTCCCGTCCGTCCCGCCCCTCCCCGCTTCGTCCCGCTTTGCCCCGTCCCGTCCCGTCCCGTTCCGTCCTTTCCCTTCCCGTCCAGTCCCGTCCCGCTCAGTCCCGTCCCGTCCAGTCCGTCCCGTTCCGTCCAGTCTAGTCCCGTCCCGTCCCGTTTCTTCCCTTATGTCATGTTCACCGTCTTGGACTTAAAAATAAATGCCATTTTCGCAATCAACGTCCCAATAAACCTCAATAACGACACCCATATCGATTTTTAGGCTTACTTACCCCATTTCACCCCCTAAGGGGTTGATTTTCGGAAAATCACGAAATACGTGTTTGCTTATTTGTTTTTAGGAGTACTTCTACGAAGTTTCAAGTCGAAATGTCTATTTAATATTATTTTTCCATACAAAATTGGAACCCCCATTTTACCCCTTTAGGGGTTGAATTTCGAAATATCCTTCCTTATTCCTTGTATACATCATAAAGGGAACCTCTGTGCAAAATTTCAGCTTTCTAGGTCCAAGGGTTTGGGCTGGGCGTTGATGAGTCAGTCAGTCAGGACTTTTAGAAATATATATAAGATAGTGTTTTATGTACCGCAAAGAACATTTTGTGGTGTCTGAATTTCCACAGTTGCTAGCCCAAGATAGAATAAAAAGATATCACAATAACAATTAAAACGATACTGATGTTTTCCAGAAAGTATTTGCTTCGAGGATACGGAGAAAAAAATAAAAATTGTGGCTCAAAAACGTGCAAGTGGAAACCAAGTGATGTTTCTCCTGGAATAATATTTTTTATCCGCAAACGTCACAAAAGTGACAACTTATTTGTTTTTATTGACAAGGTAAAAGTGTCACTTTATCTGCCTAAGCAGACAAAATAGCGACTTTTGCGTACTTTATCTGCCTAAGCACACAAAATGATTGCTCTCTTTCTTTCTTTCTATGTTTGTTCGCCATCTCCTCCGAAGATACTGGACCGATTAAATTGTATGATGGCTTAAAATTTTGCTAATTTTTAGAATTAGTTCGTAGGCCGGTTTTTATTTTCAAAAGCAGCGGATCGGAGCATCTGTCGCCGTGGGTTATGGTGTGACAGCTGCTGTGGCCGTGTGCTATTAGCACGGGTGATTCAGTATGTTCATATATCATTACAGTTGCGCGTTATCTGAACAACAGAGGTTGGCGCAGGGGTACAGTGCTAGCCTGAAATTTACCTGAATACGTTTGCGGATAAAATAGTATATGTTATTCGGAGTAAAAGTGACTTTATGTGGCTTAGCTGAATTATTTGCCTCACTAACGTTCGGCTAAATAAACTTCAGCTTCGCCACAAAAAGTATCACTTTTACTCCTAATAAAATAATCTACTATTATCGTGAACCTCATTGAGTTGCAAGAGGTAATCTATACATTTTTATAGTGTTTATGCACCGAAAAATAATTTATTGATATGCTCCTTAGACACGTAGTATTACGAGAGTAGGTAGCACCCATAATTTCTGCAAACCAATAGATCAACTGTATCATGGAAATGTAACTTGCCATAAACAAATGTTTGTTTTCTAGTTTAACAGTTCAAATTTAGTTACTATACAGTTAGTTTTGAAACAAGTGTTGTGCATCAAAAATGGACATAAGGGGAGAAAATTTTAGAGCCATGATTTACTATGACTTTAAAAGTTCCCTATCTCTGAAAGAAAGATGACTTCGTGCTGATTTTGGTGGTCAGGAGCATATTTCTGGTTTAATGAATTTAAATTTGAACGAGTTTCAGTCAGCGACGATTTTTGCGAAAACAAATTTCAGCAGTTACTGATACGAACGTAGACGCTGTGCGAAGAATGTTTCAGTAGGACAATCGAGTCACTTGCAGAATTATTAAAAGCATCTTGGATATTGGCATGACTGCAATACACAAGATTTTACATACTCATTTGGGAGTAAGAAAAGTCCGTCTTGGGTGGATACCACACAGTTTAACAGACACACAAAAACACAACAAAAGCATGTGGAACAGTATAAGAAATATGCTGAAGGTAGATCTAAAGCAGTTTACATAATAACTGGTGACGAAAGCTGGATATATGCATTTCAACCCGATTCTAAGCGGTAGTCAGCACAATGGAAGTTTCCAACAAATCCTAATCCAGTTAAAGTGAAGCGATCTTGAAGAGTTGGTAAGAAAATAATTGCTTGTTTCTTTTCAAAATCAGGACCTACTACAACTGTCGTGCTTAAAAATAAACGTAGGGTTACTGCAGGAAAAATCTCGGCTTATGGCGCCCAATGGGTGAGATCGTTCTGCACCATGAAAATGCTTCTAGTCATACCGCACTAGTGATGGGAAGTTTCGATACTTTTGCGGACTCGTTCATTCCAATCCCATTCCGCAAGTGGATCGAGTCCATCGGATTCGATCCTCGGATGGACATCGAAATTGAATGTGCATTTCAGACACCCGGGGTCCTCGATTATTCCGGACCCGGAACGAACAACGCGCGTATCTTTGTTTTGGTGAGTGGTCACGCAGTCGGTAATTCAGTATGTTTATATGTTTCAAACATCAATTGGGCACATACAAAGCCGCCAAAAAGCCATAAATCACTGATAACTGATAAAAAAGCATGCAACTTCGGCCGTATCATGTGTCGCCTGTCGACGTCGAGCCTCTAATAAAACGAACACTATCATCATTTGCTGTTCCTCATCAACACATTGTATTGTATTCTGTATTGAAATGGATTGAATAACGGAATGCCAAAGGAATGAATGTCTGCGAGAATTGACGCCTCGCGACCTTTTCGTTCCTCGGAACGAATCCGGACCGAAACTTGGACTCGATCCAAATCGATCCTGCCCCGGATTCGATCCTTTGTATCGAATCCGACCGGATCGACACATCGCTATACCGCACATCAAATAAAAAAATTTTAGAGACTTTCGAGTTAAAATTGCTAACTTATCCCCCATTCAGTTCAGACCTAGCACCTTCCGATTACTTTCTAGTTCCTTCATTAAACAATAACATGCGTGGTGTGCGATTTGTAAATCCCGAAGATGCTGTGGAAAGCTTCAAAAATCTTGTTTCTCAAGTGACTCAAAAATTGTGGAATTTATGTTTTGAAAATTGGCTTTACCGAATGCATAAATGTTGAGTTTAAAGGGGAATATTTTGAGAAAATAATAAAAACAAATTTTGGTTACTGAACTTTGTTTTATTAGACTGCAGAAATTATCGGGACTGCCCTCGTATAACGGCATGAAAGAACAAATTTATGCGAAAAAGTTATGTATGTACGTAAATTCATGTCTTCATAGGTATACATAGGTATTGACGATGGTTGGTTAGGGGGCCTGGCCCTCCCCAGACAAAAATCCTAGTTACGCCAATGCAAATTGTAAGAGTTCTGGGCTCGGGCCCTCAAATTTAGCTGGGAGCGAGTGTGTTCCAGGCGGAGGCGCATATACAGGGGCCTTTCGGGGAAGCTGGTCATGTGTCCTGGACCACCACTACGGTGGTATCCGAACTCCTTATGTGTTTATTTTGAAAGCAATTCCTGTATACGGGGGACTTCCAGGAAGATAAGTAGCTAGTACACCGAGACGGCGCCTACGTCGATACCACGAGTTGCGTAGGCTTTTAGAGGCAAATGTTAGAGACGGGAATATCGGAAACATATAGCTAGTGCGCCTAGACCTCGCACCTTGGCACTATGAGCTGCCGTCAGGGTTTTAGAAGAGTAGTTTTTCCACTGGATACCGGAAAAATAGAGCTAGTGCATCGAGATGACACCACCTTGTTCTTAAGAGCAGGTTCAGGCGGTGATTAAGCACGCCACTGACCAGCGCCCGCGCGTAATCCGGACAGGTTCGTCTGGTCTAGAAAAAGGATTTGACTAGATGTGGGATTTGCAAGCTACTAGGCTAAGGCTCGATTCTTCTTCATGGATCGAGCGCGGCGGAGTCTATACGCGCGCGCGGTCGAAAGACTTCTCTGGCTGAAGTTGGCGTGGTTCTCCACCGACCTGGGGCTGATACTTTGGCTGTAGAAAGTAGGATTCACATTTTGGGCCTCCCTATAGCAAGAAAATTTGCTGGGAAAGCTCAGAGAATTTATGATTGCGTCGTGTTTGCGAGTTACATAGCGGCATCGCGTGATCCTCACCTGAATCATGCAATGCATAAAGCACCGAAGCCTCAATAAAATGTAACAAGGTGTCAATATGCAAATTACAAATATTTAAATTTGTTTCCCGGAAAAATTTGTATAGGAGCAAATGTTACAATTCTACCTTTACATTAAATTACCCAAGCAATTTATTTGTTTTTCCAATGTTTTATTTTCAAACTACTTTGCTTTGTTTTAGTTAATAATCGTTAAACTTTTAAAAGTAAATCTTAATGAAAATTACACTTACACCAGCTCCACTGTCAATTTTCATACCTAACTTTACGTTGCATACTTTTACATTTGCTATAAATACGCTACTCTTAACTGCTGATCCTGTACCGCGATCACAACCCCGACTAGCTTAAACTCTCGGCAATATGTTATTAACTCAATAAAACGCGAAATAAATTACAAAAAGGGCGCCAATCGTCAATCACGACAACAACAAAATCAACCTAATTGACAGTCTAAATGAAACTTACTTGCCGCATAGGACCTCATCTTAGAAGAACCTAAACTTACAAAAACAAGAAGGTTGCGGTAACTCATAAATAAAAAACCAGAAATAAAAGTCGAGAACCGAAGCTTAATTAAGCATTAAAAAATGCTAATAAAAAGTACCAGTTGAAGTGGAGTATCAACGATTAACACCAAACTACATATTAAAGCAATTAAAAATAGCTGAATAGATACAGTCAATTAGATTATGTTAAACAAATAACGTCAAATACGCATAAGCAGTATATCAATTTCGTCAATGCAAACGAACCTGAAGTTAAAGGTTACAATACAGTTTCAAAACCTTACATATGTTAAACTGGGTTGCTGAATGCAAAACCACCCAGGAGGTTGTAAGTTAAAATGAAGCAAAAGCTACGTTAGCCTACAGTAAAATAAAATAATAGTAATTTACGATACAAGTGCGTAAAGCTAGTCTTTAGTCACGAGTGGGGCAGAGCTAAAACGCGAGTGAGCGAGCCTTTTAATTCCCGCTAGTTACTAAAGACGCTTTACGCGTGTGTATCGTACAATATTTTATCTACGATAGAATCTAGAAAATACGGTAAATATAAAAAAATATGTAAATGTAAATTAGGATTAGTAGCATCCGGTCATAATTTTGCGTGGTTAAAAATTTTAACTCGTTGCTACTAATGACGTGACTAATGAAATCATTTTAAACACGTTGCTACTGACGACGTGAACTAATAAAAACATGTTATTAAACAGTCGTTTTGCAAACTTAAAACTGCCAACTAAAACTCAATTTTACACACTGTCGTAGATTAAAAACAGTTAAATAGTGAATGCAAGTTATTAAATTTTGAAGCAATTGCTTACTATAACTGTGCAAATGTCAATCAGCAAAAAACTCATTCTATGACATGCAAGCGTTAGCAAAAAGGTAATCTTCAACCTGAGAAATAGAATGCAAGTCGATAGCCTTCGAAAAACTTATAAGTATAAAACATAGGTTGTATTATCAAAATAATATTTAACTACCTTCGCTGGCTGCCTTAGGCGCTAAAGAAGAACTTCACTTGGTACTATCTTACCCACAACTGAATATAAAATTGTACAATAGCGTTAGTGTCCTAACGCAGCCATGTCCATTTGGTTTTCCTGGGGCAGCGCCTTTAGGTTACATCGAGAGGCGGGTACGGAGCTCGCACAGAAATTTTAATGACTAGACCCCCTCGAAAGCAAGAAAGCATTTGGATTTCGCGAAACAATTTCCGTGTGACAGATAAAATGTTCCAGGGTAAATTTCCGCATACGCCATGCGAAGCAGACTAGCGGTTCCTAACGAGCCTAAACGCGAAACTCATAATTAGCGCTTCTAACTGAAAGGGAAAAACGCCTACGATCACGTGCAGTGATAAATTAACCTTGAACGACTTGCATCATACTTGAAAATAATGGCGGTACCGATTCAGAAAGCTGGAAAAACTTGCTAGCACTCGATAACGTTGAAAAATACACCGAACGATCGTGCGTAACTCCAGATCCATTAAAAATTTCTCACTCACGTCGCTTTTTGAAAACTATGAAATGAAGTTCCACTCTCAAAATCCATGAAACTAGTAATAAAAAAGGAGTAGGCTTGAATTCAATAGGAGATTTGATGCATTGTATGTTTTTCCATTTGCAATGGTCGCATGTCCCCTCGCTGAAGTCATCAGTTTTTGTGGTTGCTTCAAACTTGCGCCCTTCCTGGGAACAGTTTCGACCACGTCTTCTATAGTGAATTTTCCTTTGAGTCCTCCTCGTATAATTTGTACAAAGAAGTCCTTCTGCTAAGCCCGTGACAAATTTACCAAGTAAAACTTTGTCTACGTTGACGATTGTTACCTCTGTTACACTTTTGTACCGAAGTGTAGAAACCTAATTCGTTCACGAAAAATTTTAATTTTAGGGAAATTCTGCGTACATTTTCTCACATGGCTAAAGCAGCGTTTTCCTCCATATTAGCCAGTCGTTAACGACTCCGACCGAGTAGCCGCGAAAGGTTCGTCAAGATGTCTGCCTGTTTTCCTTCCGTAGCGGTATTACACTCCGTACGCGACTAGCTGCGGTTTATAAAATAAATATTGATAAGAAACAATAATTTTAATGTCGCTAAGTTACCAGGTCCAAGAAGAAAATCTACTCCTCCTCTTAACACAAGAAAATGAAAGACTGAGAAGAAAAGTATTATCCCTGTTTAAAAATAGACAGGTAGAAGGATTTCAATCAATATTAATCAATAATCATTTGCGAGATCATGAAACAAGTTATTTCGAATTCAGGTTATCACTTTAACTACGTATTGAAGCTCATAGATCTTATAATAATCAATAATTGTATTCACAAGAATTATGTTTTGTTAAAGACAGTACTTTAACTCATAGAAGTTTTTAACACTGTTGTTTACACCCTGTATTGGCGATATAGGATTTAATGTATGAAACCTGAAAAGGAAGTCAGTGTTGTTTTGTCGATTTCTCGTTGACATTAGGTGGGAAATACATTTTGAGTACAACTTCCGCATGTATTACTCGCTGCACACCGCCTTGAAAATTATTAGAGCTAATTGCTGACAATGAAATTATGTACCTTTGAAAATGTCAAATTCTATAACTGAAAATTAGACACCCAAATGCTGAAATACAATGGCTAGGAGTTATTTCAAATATTCGATATATCGAGGAACCTTTACTAAAACAACGTCACCGATCATATATAAATACCACAAAAGTAGTTAAAATACTTGCATATTACCTAATCAACATTTACTAATACAAACATTAGCTATATATTATATCACGTGCACATGTCAGGAAAGGACCTTTTTACAAAACATATTTTTGTTTCTATACCAAATTGTTTCGAATGAGGAAATTTGTGTAGTTCTATACTTATGTTAATATTCCAATGAATTAATATTTTGTTTACTGCAAGATAAAGTTAGTATTTTACACTAATAAATGTACGATATCATTAGCAGTAACTATAATTTGATTGAGAAAGGTTGGCATTAGATAAGACAGGATCAAATGGGTTACGTTTAACGTTTTATTCATAATTGATGTTCGTATAGCAAACGCAGCTTAATTTATACATTTGGCAGATTTGATTTGGTAACGTCAATACAATAATGTAAATTTAATATGATACAGAGATAGTTTGTGGATTTGTGGATTTACAATAACTTATATGAGCATTATGAGTAAACGTTTATGAAGCCAGCAAACGGCAAGACAGCTGACAGGTAAAGAAACGGTGCAAAACAATGCAGCAGTGCAAGCAAGCAAAGATTGCAAAGAGCAAGATCAGGCCACTTATTATAGGACACAGACAGCTATGCAGTGCTAATTATAAACTTGTGAAACAGTGGATTTAAAACTAATTGTGAAAAAGCAGAGATTGATAATTTCCAAGAAAAAGACAGTTTAGTTCCTAAGTAAAAACATTACATCAAAACTGATTTCATAAAACAATTGTAAAACTTAGTTGCTAGGAAACGAGATATTCAATTGTTATAATGGAAAAACAAGCCTTGAAAAATTGTGCTCTGTGCAAGTGGTGCTCACAGATTTATGTAAATTTTCAAATAAAAAAGTTTTCTGTGTGAGCCAAAAAGTGGTTTTTAATATTCACAAGCCTGCAGAGCATCTTTTTGTCTAATTTTGGTCGTGGTAACAGATCCCAGTGAAGAGGGAAAGCAAGCTGCAACATTCTCCCGGTCAACATCGGGGGCCCTTTTCGAATAGTCTGAGACATTAACCAGCTAGAATTTTATGTGCAACTAGTAAGGCAGATCATCCTGAGTGCCTATGTTTTAGAGCAGGAAGCCGTCAATCTACGAAACTGCCCTTGCAAGGTAAATTTCACAGGGAAGCTGTTTTTTGTATGATTAACTTGAAAAGAGGCTTCCACGAATGGGGCCCCCAGTTAATCCGCTGCGAATTCCGGTTCAATGGGATTGCCGGGAACTGCCACTTAATAACCCTTGACTTGGGTTCAGTTATTTGTTGGAGTGAAACAAGACTTAACAAACACGAGTATATTGAGTAACAACGATTACAAACGTCACTGATGAACCGATGGTTTTTTACAATAGCTTCAACTGTTGTGACACGCTTGGATTGGCCACGCGAAAATAGCGAATTGCGCGTAACCGTCACACAAAACAACCTGGAAACGTCTTTACCAGGGAGCTAGACCGACCGCAAACCAGCACAAAGCATAGCTGAACTTGCTTACTCGAAATTCTGAATCTAACTGAAGCTGAATTAACAATGAACTGAACTCGCAAATTCAACAAGGAGGGGAAGGCTCAAACACTATTGACTGAGGCGATCCTGCGTAGCCAATCGGAGCGTCGCACGTTGTTTAGGAATAAATGCTTATTTTAAGAAATATTAATGCTAAGCTCTCTCAATGAGGCATTGTATTGAACGAAATCCATAAACACATGAGTCCCAAATACGCTAAGTCGGCTTAAGTCCTATTAGAAAGTGTATCCATCTGCTTAAAAGCCATTAAGGGAAGCTTACAAATTCCTTTCCAATATTAACAGAGGCAAACAAATACGGCAAGATGCAAATTTGACTTTACCACGACCTTTGAATGAGATAGAACAGTTATGACTTGAATTACATGAATAATTATAAGCAAAAAGGTTTTGATGCACGCATCTGTGTGAATCAAACAGAAGCAATTCGAGAAGGCCCACTAGCTTTGGGTTTCATCAAGATTAGACTTTGTACGAGGTTTGGAAGCAGGCCCCAGTCCCCAGATTTGTTCCAGACAGGTTATATCGAGGTAGCGTCCTTTGATTATGCGGATAAGCGGTTTTGGACACCGAAAATTACAGGAAGTTAAACAAATGCTGATCTGGGCGTCCCTACGTCATTGAAACGAAACCGTTTTGCTTTCAAATTACACTATTTTTTACTTCCTTTTACAATAAAGGAAGTATTGGATTCACCCCAAAAATTCGAAATTGAGTTTTCAACAGATCTTCACGTTTTAGAGTCCCCTGAACCCAAAAAACATTTTTTTTTCATTGGTCTGTCTGTGTGTCTGTCTGTCTGTCTGTGAACAGAATATCTCAAAAACGAAAAAAGGTATGGCGTTGAAACTTCATATATAAGTTTTGTGTACTATGTAGATGAGAGAAAATCGCATAACCGGAAGTAGGTGTTTACCCTTGTGATTTTTCAGTTTTTTTCGATTTTTTTTTAACTTTACATTTTTATTACATTTTTAATATGTATTGATGTGAGATAGATGATTTTCCAGTTGAATACTTCTAAAGTGGGTTTCTTTTGTATTTTTTTTATTAACTCCTATTTTAAATAAAACACATTATTACATTTTTGAATTCGCCTTAAAATTGTAGAGAAAATTTGTCTCTTCAACTAACGCTCTATTTTGTACGGTTTTCGTAGAATTTGTAATTTTTGAAAATTTTTGACAAATGGTTAAAAATTAAAAATGAAATTTTTGACTAATTATAAGATCACTGTAAAAGGAAGTTGTGTGAGTGTATCACACCAGATTTTTGTAGATGCAATCGATATCTGTGTTTATGTCACTTTGAAGGATAACTGTTATGTCAGATACGAATTCGAGCAATTGCCATACGAGTTAATCTGTCCTACTCAAAAGTAATTGTAATACATGTGTTAAAACCTAACCGTTTAAAAAAGAGTTTTTCTCATGCTAGACCGGAGCTTTGGTTTATTTGATTGCAAATGGAAAAAATAGAAAGAGCAATAAACCATTTATTTTGCATATATTAATTATAACTTCATTTTAATAAACCCTAAGATTCACACAACGGAATACACAGATATTCTTTTATTAAAACTATTGATTATATTTGTGTAATGCGTTCCACCATTTATTTATATTATTATTACATATTTGGGGGCGATCATTACAATATAGACGTTATTAATAATAAGACGCTCACAAAGTTATTCTTCTTCGTGTCCCCATTTTGTCATTATAGCTTTGGGGTGTTTTTGCGATAGTTTATCCATATTCTAATTGTTTCTGCTTCTATGCATGTTCCTTGTTTCTTTTTCTATGCACTATTATCTTCCCACAGTATCCTTAGCCTGGCTGTCTTCAGTTTTTCAATTATTTCGATCACCATAATTTTTCTGGGGATTATATCGTCTGACATTTTGATTATTAAGTGCCCATTATCAACTTGACTGCCTTTTTTCTATTTCGTTCACAAATTACGCCGTAATATTTGACTTTTGCTTACTTCGCATCGCCCATGATTTGGCTGCATATGTAAGAATAGGTACAAATACGGTTTTGAAGATTCCTAGTTCTTACTTCCTTTTTATCTATTAGTAGGTTGAATATCATCTTAATTTTTTCAACACTTGGTCTTGTAGTTTTGCATTTGGGATCGGCTATGATTTACCAAACGTATGTCTAGATTTAGCGCACCTACTCTCATTTGTTATGTTATCTGTTATTTTTCGTGTCATTTTAATATTTTTATTCAATTTTTACAGTTTAAAGCGACATTATTAACTCCATAACAACGTTCATAAACAGTCTATTATTCACAAGTGAAATAAAAGTGTTTTAATTCACTAGTGTATTTAAAAAAAATTACATTCAATTATTCTTTCTCTTTGTAGTGTGTAATATACAGGGTGTTACAAAAGTAAAGCCCTCCACTTGGGGATATATTCAGGAAGATAAAATAAACCGATAATAAAGAGTGACAAAACTTCAGATTGTCCTTTACAGAGTTATTGACCAACAAAGTATTAAAAATGTATGTTTAACAAAATCAAGTTTTCTTGATAATAAATACATTAAATGTTACATTATATGTTCAAATAAGCCATCTTTCACTTCGAGTTTTCAAGTTAAATCAAACACCAAAGAATGTTAAAGAAATACAATAAAGTTGACACTAACAAACACTGAGTGATTTATTTCTGTCATGCAAAAATGTAAATAATGTATCAGGATTAAGCCGAAATCATCAAATGCAAAAGAATTTGGAAATCAAAACAACCTGGAAAATTACATTGTATGTAAATATTCCAATTACCAATGCATATACATAAACCCCAAGTTTACGTAAAGACCGGCAATAAGCCAACAGGTTATTTAAGCCTCCTTTACCTCCCAAGGCCTATTAGTGAAGAAACAATTGAATTTTGAAGTTTTTAAAATCAATTTAGTTTCTATTGTTTTATAACCTTGTTCTATAGATTTTTGGCTTACAATTTATAATCTTATATAAAATTTTCGTAAACCATTGTTTTGGAGAAAAGGGTAAGTGTTACTTCTGAGTTCTCACCATTTTAGATAATTAGTAGAATATGTGTCATGGTTTGACTCGTGTGTTTGTATAATGCATTCGCTATATTAATAATACGGTCGAACTTTCATATCTCCAGTTTCCTTCAGTCGATTTTTTATCTTGAATTTTTAAAAACATTTCTGCGCGAAGATCCCATTTTAGTCACAAACACCTAATACCATAGTGCAGTTAGTGTAAATAAATAATTAAAGGATTCCTGTCATAGAATTAGTTGAACTTAATGAAACCATTAAGAAAGAACTTCGCAGGGATAAGATGAGATATGACACTCAAAGAATACAAAATATAATAGAAAACAACAAGGGGATAAAGGCTATAAAAAATAGTTTAGGAAGAAAGGAAATACATAAACTTCAGAACAGGAACGGTGACATACTAACTAATAACAACGAAATAATGAATGAAATAGTGTACTACTATATAAATCACATATTGCTACGAAACCACGCAAACTGTATATATAAGCCGTTCACGATCTTTTTGGGTCAGGTGAGGCTATGACCATCTAGTAATTTTGTTGGCAGTACCTCTGTTGTAACTAAACTCCCTCATGGAAATTGACACTTTTTGTGTTAGGTTAGGTTGTTTTCAGTTTAAGGTTATATTTTCTGCATAGGTACATTGTTGCCGGATATTTTCTAGTCTCCACATCAACTCGCGTTCTTTGAAATTTGGTCTGTCTTTTTTAAATTGGAAGTAGCATCGTTTAATGGAAACTTTTTGTTGTAACAAAATTATTTTGGGCATTTTGACTTTTCCTTTGACGGAAATTAAAATTATTTTTACGCACTTGATAAATCATTTATTTTCTTACGAATATTCAAATAATAAATCTGGCAATGTGGTGGCAAGAAAATGTCGAACAGACACTGACAGAAAAGAAAATTGCATCATCGAATCAGTTAGTCCAACATGAAAAGAAGAAATCATAGCCAACTCTGTCCCAAAAAGGTCGTGAACGGCTTATATATAAGCCGTTCACGATCTTTTTAGGTCAGGTGAGGCTATGACCATCTAGTAATTTTGTTGGCAGAACCTCTGTTGCAACCAGTGATTTTGAATGACATAGATACAAGTACAGCATTAAAAATTACATACGTTTATGTGCCAAGATGTGTAACATCCCTTTTTCGTGCTATCTTCTTCTGTAATACAGAATATGAATATACGCTATCCTTCTTGCAGTTACTAGCACAGCACCCTAGATATAGAATACAGCATGCTTATTTTTGTTTTTCAAAAACGTATGTTAATTATTGCACCTTGTTATGAACAAGAAATTGTCAAACACATAACCTTAAAAAAGTCGGCTGTTTACTAATTTCAGTATGACTAAATTTTGCTTTAAATGCGATAAAGAAGATGATCAACTATTTCCATGTGATGGCTGTAAAAGAGAGCTGTGCAAAAAGTGTGGAGAAATATCCCAAACCGAAATAAGATGCTTAAAGTTAAGTAGAGAAAACTGCTATTCTTTTGTGAAGCATGTGAGGTTGGTGTTTTTCATGTACCAGAGTTAATTAAGAAAGTGCAGCTACTTGACAGTAAATTTGATCAATGGTGACAATATGTTATGAATGTGCAAATAAGCTGGATATGGGTCACAACAAGGCTTTGATCTCAGAAATGTTTTAACTTCAACAACGAGCTAAAAATGTTATCATTTTCAACGTTCAAGAACCTCATGGTAACTCCTATTCAGAAAAAGCCCACGTAGACAAAAACTCAGTCAAAGAACTGTTGAGATATCGAAGGGGATACTGATAACTTGAAACTTTTTAGGTTAGGAAAATTTGATATAGTATAATACCTACGTCGTTTAGAAGTTATTCTGAATTCTTGTGAAGAAACAAAAAATATTTTAAGAAACAAGAATAAAATTGCAGTGCCTAATGTGCAAATTAAATCTGATCAGACTCTAGCGCAAACAGATTACTTTAAAAAAAATAAGGCTAAAATTGAGCGGTTTAATAAGGAAGGGGTTACTAATAAAACAATTAAATACCTAAATGGTGTTCCTACAATTGTGGATGCCACTTCTCGTAGTAACTCAAAAAACTACTAACTGTGTACTATCAAAATACTCGTGGCCTTCGGACCAAATTACAGTTACAAATTGCAGTAACTACCAATAGTGATTATGATTTAATAATTTTTTGTAATACCTACTTGTTAAATATTTCTTTAAGGACTGTTTACTACTGCGTAAGCAACCTCTTTACGGCCCGGCCGTAAAAAGTGCCCGTAAAGGCCACGGCCTGCTAAATTGTGTGCCAAACGTCAAAGTGACATTTGTCACACAAATCCAGCAGCAAGCAAGCCTTCAACTTCACATAGAAGAAGGCGCAAAAGACTGCTATAACTCCTGAACATACGCTAAAATAACTTGCTCATTCAGAATCTTAACGTCTTTAGGAATCTCTTCATCATTTTCTACAAATGTCATAAGTTACGAGCTGGTTACAACTTAAAACTGCTTACAACCATACACGAAATTGGAAATAACTGACATTTATAAACAACAGTTGCAACGTTCTACGCACTCTGAATCATTCTAAAATGTCATTACACAAACCTAGCGTTTTGATGAAAATAAATTAGAAAAATATAGATATGACCGAATTGTGTGTAGGTATTACAAAAACTATTGTACAATACACGTCCGTTAGGGCCTTTACTGCCTCGCCAGTATTATTCGACTCGCTCTTCGAGCTCGCCTCACAAAGTCTCTGGCTCGGCAGTAAAGGCTATCCTAACGGACTTCTACTGTAAAATACTATTTACTGAGGCATGGTTACAGAGTGACATTTCTGATAATGAAATGGGACTCTCGAACTACACTGTGTTCAGGAAGGATCGGAATAGTGAAACTAGTGTGTTTAGTAGAGGTAGTGGTGTTTTGATAGCTGTTCGGAACCATCTCTGCAGTAGCCGTATTTATGTTACTAACACCAATGTTAAACACTTGTTTGTAAAAATTTCCTGTCAGTCAACTTATCTTATAGTGGGTGCAGTTTATATTCCACCGAGGTCTGCGGGGGATATACGTGTTGTCCCCAGAAATTTTGAATACGAGCATTTCAATGCATTACTTGGCGCCTAGTTACTACTCTCATTTTTTGCTTAGCCGAACCAAATATTTTAATTCACTAAGCAACGGAAAATAATTAGTAATTTCTAGTTTTTACTGATTTTGTAATAAAATACGGAATCAAAGTCAAAAATAGTTACACGATACAAATTATACTTAAATTCTAACAAACACAATATTAACCTAATGAATAACAAATAGCTAAGTTTATTTTATTCAATGTTCAAAAACATCTTGTAACGCTAGCTCCCGTTTGAATCCGATTAATTCAATATTAAATAATATTTGCTGATTTAAACGTCGCCGACCTCTAGCGTTATCAAGAACCCGGCGTGTCCCAGCAAGATAAGATAGCGCAGCCCGTGAAAACAGCGCAAACAAAGGTATGACGCGCGCCGTTTCTCCCCACCTATCAGCATTTCAAAGCATATAAAAGGGCTTGCAGAGAGATTTCTGAGAGATACCTAATACTCCTCCAGCAAACACCTAGTCCCCGGTCCTTCATCCTGCCCTGTCCAGAGAGTCCCTCCACCAAGCCGTCCTGAGACTGAGTTTAATTCAATGGTTTCTATAAGAACGCCTGGAACGCCAGTTAATTAATCCTGGAACGCCCGCTAATTAATCCTGAAAATCTCCTACGCCGAAACCCGCTGGTCAAATAGCAATTAACGTAATGTCAAAATCCCAGCTCCCATGTATTTTAAATTCACCGCCGTGCTATTCAAGCAGAATTAAAAGCTTCAAGCTACCTAATTAGAATTTACCTGAATTAATCCCTGAGAATGGTAGCCGCGGACTTGCTTGGGAACTCTGCGGGCCGCACCGTTAGCTCCACCACGGAGTTCACTTGCAGGTGGTGAGGATTGTTAACCTCAAAAGTCACGCCGAAACGGAGTTTCGTTCTTCAAACGAAGTCCCGTCGTGCGGCGAATTCTTCAGAGTATTTCACCACCGAACTATAGTTACACGTTTAGGGTGAAAACCCGCATTAGCAGTTTTAATTGTTATTTGTTTACAGAAATCAGAAACCGCAAACCGGCAAATTCCGACAGACTTCACCGCGCCGCCAACAGCGCGCAGTTCAACGCCGTTCGGGAAGCGACGACAATTCTCGACGCTTTCGAAGCGGAGCTCCTAGGAAGTAGACCGACCCTGCCAGCACGGACGTGACGCGGGTTGCAGCAACCGCAGGGACAAACAGCGATATTTCAAGTCAATAATGTTAATTTCACAACAATTTACTTATGTATGATAGATATATAAAATAAATGTTATACAGGATACTCCGTTAGTGTGTTTTGCTTATTTATGGTATATCTGAGCTAGCGATCGAACCTATCTCCGATAATGAGCTAACCCGTGGTAAATAAATAGTACAACCCCTATAGGCGGGGGTGGATGTTACATGGCGCCCGAGCAGGGACTTGAACCCTGGACCCTTGGACCGTCCACCGTTTGCCCCATGTAACATCCACCCCCGCCTATAGGGGTTGTACTATTTATTTACCACGGGTTAGCTCATTATCGGAGATAGGTTCGATCGCTAGCTCAGATATACCATAAATAAGCAAAACACACTAACGGAGTATCCTGTATAACATTTATTTTATATATCTATCATACATAAGTAAATTGTTGTGAAATTAACATTATTGACTTGAAATATCGCTGTTTGTCCCTGCGGTTGCTGCAACCCGCGTCACGTCCGTGCTGGCAGGGTCGGTCTACTTCCTAGGAGCTCCGCTTCGAAAGCGTCGAGAATTGTCGTCGCTTCCCGAACGGCGTTGAACTGCGCGCTGTTGGCGGCGCGGTGAAGTCTGTCGGAATTTGCCGGTTTGCGGTTTCTGATTTCTGTAAACAAATAACAATTAAAACTGCTAATGCGGGTTTTCACCCTAAACGTGTAACTATAGTTCGGTGGTGAAATACTCTGAAGAATTCGCCGCACGACGGGACTTCGTTTGAAGAACGAAACTCCGTTTCGGCGTGACTTTTGAGGTTAACAATCCTCACCACCTGCAAGTGAACTCCGTGGTGGAGCTAACGGTGCGGCCCGCAGAGTTCCCAAGCAAGTCCGCGGCTACCATTCTCAGGGATTAATTCAGGTAAATTCTAATTAGGTAGCTTGAAGCTTTTAATTCTGCTTGAATAGCACGGCGGTGAATTTAAAATACATGGGAGCTGGGATTTTGACATTACGTTAATTGCTATTTGACCAGCGGGTTTCGGCGTAGGAGATTTTCAGGATTAATTAGCGGGCGTTCCAGGATTAATTAACTGGCGTTCCAGGGGTTCTTATAGAAACCACTGAATTAAACTCAGTCTCAGGACGGCTTGGTGGAGGGACTCTCTGGACAGGGCAGGATGAAGGACCGGGGACTAGGTGTTTGCTGGAGGAGTATTAGGTATCTCTCAGAAATCTCTCTGCAAGCCCTTTTATATGCTTTGAAATGCTGATAGGTGGGGAGAAACGGCGCGCGTCATACCTTTGTTTGCGCTGTTTTCACGGGCTGCGCTATCTTATCTTGCTGGGACACGCCGGGTTCTTGATAACGCTAGAGGTCGGCGACGTTTAAATCAGCAAATATTATTTAATATTGAATTAATCGGATTCAAACGGGAGCTAGCGTTACAATCTTGTTGAGCAAGACAATATCCCAGACGATCATAAAATTCTGGTCTAATTTCTCTTAACATCGCAAGAGTAATATTTTGAGAGGCTTCAAGAAGTTTTATTCTGAGTTCATCCACGTTGTTATCTCTTTGATGCTGATGGGTATAAATTGTTTGCTTTGTGGCCCAAAAAAAAAAAATATATATTTGGGGACAAATCAGGAGATCTTGGTGGCCATTTTATGTCTCATGTGGTGCTAATAATACGATGAGGAAATATTGATTTAAATATTCCTTAGCCGCATTGTGAACAGGACATCGGTCGTGCTGATACCAGATGTGGGCCATATCAATGTTTTGTAACTCTTGAACTGCTGGTATCACTTGCTTGTCAAGCAGTTGCAAATACTTTTGGCCATTGAGGTTCCCGTCAATAAAAAATGATCCTATAATAGTGTCCCCCAATATGCCAGCCCAAACGTTAAGTTTTTGGGGGTACTGAGTTCTTAAAGTTATTCTTTGGTGACTGTTTTCTTGGGACCAGTATCTCACTACCGAAGAATTATGACTACCATGTAACAGGAAAGTCGATTCGTCACTAAACAGAATATTTCTAAACAATTCATAATTATTGTTTACTCTATCCATCACATCTTCACAAAATTCCATTCGACGACCATGGTCAGCTGTGAAAACCTCTTGTGTCGTTTTAACTTTGAAAGACTTAAAACCATTCCTTTTAAGTAGTCTATGCACTTCTGATTTTCCGGCATTAATTTCTGGATTTTCTGCAAGGGTGCTTGTTGACAAAGTGGCATTTTCTGTTATCATATTGCGAACCATAATTTCCCGCATTTCAGCTTCTTCATTTTGAGGCTTCCATTCCTTTGAGCACTTACATGATGGATTTTCAGAACCAGTTTCCTCAAACAAATGTTTAACATTGAAGACCGAACTGGTGTTTACTGTCACATCGTATGCCATAACAAACAAATTATTCGCGATTTCATTCGTGGAATGACCTCGATAAAACCATTTAACAATTTGAGTTTTCTGTTCTGTTGTCAACATTTTGAAAAGAAAAATTAACCACTTATGTGTATCATATTTGAAGCTATGTATAAAGTCAAATTGACATGCACAACCAACAGTTAAAAAACGAAAGTGAGAAACACTTTCTGCAACTACTGCCACTACTTATTGTCTGGGTAAATTATTATACAACATTGTTAGAATGTACTTATATAAAAAATAGTCAGTACTACTTAATGGATTTTATTATTCCAATTTAACAAAAACAAGAATATAATTCCATTTTATATATTCAATTCATATGTATTGTTGCTTATCTAGTTCTACAACCAGTTACTAAAAAGCAGAAATTGGGAATTGATCCACTTATTTGTCCAAAAATACAAGAAAATTTATTAGAAAATGAGGAAAATAGCACACCAAGATATAGTGCGTCTCCCAATGGGGTAGGTACTACACTCTTGTAAACTATCGAATTTTTTATTCTTCAGGAAAAAGTCATTCTTGACAAAAAGTTTTACTTGTCTTAGGAAGTCACAGTGATTAAACTTATGATAAAGTATACAAAACATTAAAAAAAAATTTAAATGTAATATTGAACTTAAGTACTGACTCTTATTTTTAACTTTTATGAAAAATTTTATTTAACAAAGTTGTTACAAAACTGAAGAAAAGCTCAACTATGGAGTTTGGTTAAAAATAACAAAACTAACTTTTTCCTAAGAAAACTAAATTTTTGAGGTCAATATAGAACTCTTTTATACTTTCTTATCCTTGACAGAAAAAATAGTTCGAGTGAGAACAGTAAACAGGAAAAAAATCAACTATATTACGAACTTTCAACATAAAGATCTACTAGAACTTACACATTTTCTAATCTTCTAACTTCTTCATACACATTCATATCTTTCTTTATGGTGACAAATTCAAACAAGCTCCTGTCATATGACACTGACAATTTTAACGACAAGTTAAGATGGCACCTTTAAAAAAGCTCATAAAGCAATAAATCGAACCAGATTGAGGAATGGGATGAGCATATGGGTCTTGCTCAGAAAAAAAAATCTGCGATACTGAAACAATAATTAGAAGAAAACAAGGCACAACCAAAATTTTCGAAAATTAGGGTATCTTGATATTTTCACGGCTTAGTTTACTATGAAGGCGCTGGTACATACATGTTTTTATAGCCTCTCTATTACAAATAGTAGCGACATCATGGGGCAAACCTGATGGAAACATGAAAATACAAAAAGTTACTAAACGGTAAATTTCAGTGTAAACAGTGAAAAAATAACCGATCTGAATACCTGAAATCCTTTTCTGCCACTATTTTTACACTTATCGACGCAACACGCTGGCATTTCCACGTCCTCGACTTCAAATTAGCCCCCGAAGAGAAAAATGAATAAAAACACGACAACTGTCAATGTCACATTTTAATTTAATTATGCAACTTCCTAGGCGATTTTTAAATATGCTAGGGACTTAAGGGATACCAACGTGATTTTGCCCCAGCGGCAACATCAATCGTTGTCGCTACTATATGTAAATATAGGGGCTATACATGTTTTCTATAGCAACCGGCACAGAACTTCAGAAAAAGTTATCTTCGTGCAGCATTGCAGGTGGAGTTTTCCATTTTAAATAGTAACCGCATGTGTTGATACGCAGGTTAAATGAATCAATGCCCTTTGATCCTAACTCACAAGACCAACCGAATTGTGTACAGGGGGGGAGTAGGTATATACGAACCTACCTGCGCTAAAATTCTAAGGTTCCGCGCCAGTTGCTATATTTTTTTGATAGTATACATATCTGTATATTTAGCATGTGAAAAGTTTTCTTGCGGCACCTATTTTGAGACTTCCACCAAGCCGATTTATATATATTTTTTAAATAGAAGCTGCCACCATGTGGGTTTGCAAATATATACTGCTCAACAAATGAACTGAACCATTTGCATATATTGGTGCAATTTTATGAATATTTCCAAAAACAGTCATGGCATTTTTGGTAATGTTTCAGGATTGTGTCACTATAAAAAGCATTTCTTTTCGTAATTTTGTTTAAATAAAACTAAGTCCATTAATAAAATATCATTTGAAAATTTTGAGTTTTTCCCAAATGTTGATAGCACATTGCATACAAAGTATGCCAAAAAATTGTAAATGTTCCAAAAAGACTCGAAAAACTCTTAATTCCCTTTATTTCATACTGATGTCAAAAATGGCATTTTTTGGATTACTTCTGGTACAAAAAATGGAACATTCAAGTCTTAGTACATTAAAGTAAAATATTAAAGTTCAAGTACTTTAAAATTATATGTCAGTTGTTAACATTAAATTTGAAACGATTTACAACTTTTTATTTAAAATTCATTAAACTTGCAGTATGAAATTAACTGTTGTATTCACCACGAACGAAAAGTGTTTTTAAAGGTCCTCGCAAGTAATTCCGTCCTTGGCTGATGCCTCGGCCTTTAAAATGTCACTTTTCGTTCTAGATAAATAAACTACTATTTTGTGCTCTTCCTTTTATTTTTGTTAAATAGTATTTTTTATAATGGTATTGCTTTAAAATTGTATTAATATGCTTCAGTTGATATTATCCAATTATAAAAATACAAAACTTGTTTTAATTAGAATATGTAGTTTGTAAGTATATGTAGTAAATCCCTGTTATTTTTATAAACAAAAACATATTTCAAATAAATTTGATATTTAAATAGCAGCTTTGTGCTTTATTATATGTAGTGATGCAACCATAAAAAAACCGTTGGTTTTTTTTAAAAAAAACCTGTTTTTTTTGCAAAAAAAACCGAGCAGTCTGTTTTTTTTTAAATAGGGTTTTTTTCAGAATTAAAGTGTAGTGAATAACAACAAGTAATATTCTTTGGAAAAACAAAAAACAGATATTTCTAAATAAAAATTATACATTTCATTGGTAAAGTGCATTATAGAATTTATAATAACAAAAAAAACAAATATTTCTAAAGAAAAATAATGTATTACATTTCATAGTCAAAGTGGATGTAGAAATTATAATAATGCATAAATTACTCGCTAACAGACATGGCTGACTCCTCAACTGATTCGGAGTCGGTATCCATGCAGTTTATGTCGCCCATGTCACTGTCTTATGACTTTGATGAATCGCTAATATTTAACATAACTTGATTCGTCGATCAGCTCGACAGTTTCAGAGCTAGGTCCAGCTTAAAACAACTTCCAACAGTGGGGGTGGGGCAGGGGTGCTCGCATAGACGCATGCATATGCTTTGCTGTTCTGTGAGTAATACGAGTAGGCAGTAGGTATAAAATTTTACTTTTGTTTATTAAACATTTGTCTAGTGTGTGCTATAGTTTTCTTGAACTTTAAAGGGCATGTAAAATCAAAAAAAGTTTAAATTTTGTCGTTTGTTTACCTGCTGCCAACCATACCTACCAAAACGTGCCGCCAGTTACAAAAATGAATAAAAAACAAAAAAAAACGTTTTTGTAGTTTTTTTTAAAGGTTTTTTATTCGATTTAAAAAAAACGCGTTTTTTTACATCACTAATTATATGTATATCCACATATTATGTATCATGTACAAAATATATTCACGATAAGCATTACTTAAGTATCTTTAATTTCAATACCCCGTTATGACTGCTGCAGCTTCTTCCGTGGACAAAAATCTTTGCCCTCCTAGGTGTTTTTGAGCTTCAGAAATAGATGGAAGTCTGAGGGAACATGAAGTACCAATTCAAAACAGTACCGATGAATTTCAGCCATCGCAACTGTTGATGTTTACGCCAAAGCTTCATTTTGATGGTGTAGGATACGTTTCGTTAGCATTTCAGTTTGCTTTCTTTGAATTTCTTTACGAAGTTGATGTAAAAAGTTAGAGTAGTATTGTCCTGTTATGGTTTGATCCTTAAGAAAAGAATCCACCAGCAATATTCCCTTCCCATCCCTAAAACCAAAGCCATCACTTTACTAAAGGACGGCACCACCATTGCTTTTTTGGGAGGTGGTGAGCCCTTATGCTTCCACTGTTTCGACTGCTGCGTTGAGTTAGGCTGATAATAGTGAATCTATGTGTCATTGGTGGTAGATAACAAATCTTTAAATAAAATTATTAGGATCAGCCTCATAACAGAGCAGCGACGTTTGAAAAGGAACACGTTTCTAATCAATTATCAGAAGCCAAAAAGCCCACCTCGCAACAACTTTCGACTTTCCTAACTCATTACTTAAAATGTTTTGAACCCGTTCATAGGATATGCCCACAGCCTCTGCTATTTCTCGAACCTTGATTCGCAGATCTGCCATGCCCGTATCGTGAATCAAATCGATGTTTTCTTCAGTGGTAGCAGAAGCAGGTCCTCCACTGCGAGAATAATCTTCAATGCCGTTTCTTCCCCTGTTTCAATTCGGCTGCCCACTTTTGACCATTGTGTATGGAGGACAAGATGTTCCCAAAACGTTTGCCATGTCTTCATGAATTTGTCCTTTTTGTGCAGGTAGGTATTTAATCACTGCACGGTGTTCTATTTTTTCCATTTTAGAAAAGTCAATGCACACATTGCTCCATAAAATTCCACATGTCTCAAATTAACCGAATAATGTAAAGCTTTGCATATAACCAACAGTGCCCATAACCTCACTACGAATAATTGTAGCTATAATGTTGCCCTCTCTCTGTCATGTCATAAAATTTTCAATCTATTCGCGTAGAAACTTTCTGCAGTACATATGGAGTGCTCATTATTTTGAAATTAATTGATAAATACATGACTCATTGGTGTCTGTTTTACATATCTGTCACAACTATAACATCTTGACAATTTCAATTTTGGTGCTTTTGCTTCAGGGTTGGTAAAGTAACTGCAACAAAGATAAATACATACACATTCTTTTGCTTGAGAAAGAGATGATAGCAAAAAAGTATGTCTTGGATATGTTGGATCATTAGATGAACCTTGTGTTTGTATCTATATCCTTCAAAATCACTGGTTGCAACTAAACTCCCTAATGAAAATTGACACTTTTTGTGTTAGTTTAGGTTGTTTTCAGTTTAACGTTATAGTTTCTGAATAGGTACATTGTTGCAGGATATTCTCTAGTCTCCACATCGACTCGCGTTGGAAATGGAAATTTCTTGTTGTAACAAAATTATTTTGGGCATTTTGACTTTTCCTTTGACGGAAATTAAAATTATTTTTACATATTTGATAAATCATTTATTTTCTTACGAATATTAAAATAATAAATCTGGCAATGTGGTGGCAAGAAAATGTCGAACAGACACTGACACCGAATCAGTTAGTCCAACATGAAAAGAAAAAATCACAGCCAACTCTGTCCCAAAAATGTCGTGAACGGCTTATACCAACCTGTATTAGTCCAAAGCCGAACCAAACAATCGTCAAGGAAATGAAAGTGAGAGAGTCATAAGGAACGTAGAATTCGACGAAATTCCTGAAATAAACATCAATGAACTTGAGAATAGCTTAAAATATCTGAAAAAGAATAAATTCGCGGGACCAGATAAGATGCTACAAGAAGGTAGAGTTGAGCTAAAAAGAGTATTCTGTCGGATATACAGTGTAGAAATAAAGTAACGGATAAATTCATTAACTTTGTTGATATTCATTTTTATGGAAAAATCGTGAAAAGGTATAGCGATTTTAATTATAGGACAAACAATACAACCCCCTTTATGTTGCTACGTCATTTCTTTTAAAAGTTATGCCGTCATCGACTTTTTTTTAAATAACAACCTATATTTTTTACTATTTATTAAGGTAGTACTTTTTATGTTGTTTTCAATGATAAAAAAATCGAGAAAAATGGTTTGAAAGATTAAATATTAAACACGAATGAAATGAGCAAAATAAATCTAGTTACCGGTAGATTAACTTTGAATGGAGTTCTAGTTGTATTTTTCAACTGTTTTTTTTTAATTTCAATAAAAACGAATGTGCTGCCAATTACTTTTCGTCAAACGTAGGTAACTAGATTTATTTTGCTCATTTCATTAGTTTTAATATTTAAACTTTTAAGAGCATTTTTCTCGATTTTTTTAGATGTAACATATTGAAAATTTTATATCATTGAAAACAACATAAAAAGTAATACCAAAATCAATAATAAAAAATACAGGATGTCATTTAAAAAAAAGTCGATGACGTCATAACTTTTAAAATAAATGACGTGGCAACATAAATGTGATTGTAGTGTAGGTTCTATTATTAAAATCGCTATACCCCTTCAAGATGTTTTTAGAAAAGTTAATATTAACAAAGTTTTAATTTATCCGTTACTTTATTTCCACACTGTATAACCAGCGTCTGCAACAAGGAGAGATATCGAAAGAGTGGCAAACAGCAGAAGCCATTCTAATACTCAAAATGGGAGATATTACCATATTGGATAACTCTAGGCCAGTAAGCCTGCTGTCTCAATTGTACAAATTATTTACAAAAATAATAGCCAACAGGATATCTAGACAAGTCGAATTTTATCAACCTCGTAAAGAATCTGGCTTTAGATCAGGATTTAACACGTGCGATTATCTACAAATACTAAGAGCAACAATTGTAATTGCAACGCAAATAATATAGAACTGTATATAGCCTTCATTGACTACGAGAATGCGTTCGACTTGTTGAAATCTGGGCAGTACTAAGGTCTCTTTCTAATTGCCGAACAGATAACTGACACAACACTTTAATTAAAAATATGTACACATCACAAATGTACATAAAGGTATTCGAAGATTCACAACAAATACTCATTAAAAGGGGTGTACACCAGGGTGACACCATATCACCCAAGTTGTTTATAACAAGATGCTTTCTGCTAACTGGACTGGTGAAACAAGTGAGATTAATATTGATGGCCAAAATCTCAATCACTTAAGGTTTGCAGATGATATAGTTCTGGTTAGTAAATCTCCGGAGGAACTGCAAACGATGGTTGATGAACTAAACAACGTATCGAAAGAAATAAGAAAAATAAACATAATCAAAACAAAAACTATGACCAATACCAAAAACGATATTAATATCACATTGAATCAGAACAGCATAGAGCTCGTAGACAGTTACATATATCTGCCACAAAAAATAACAATATCAAAAAACAATATAAATGAGAAAGTAACCAGAAGAATGAAATTAGCCTGGTGTGCATTTGGAAAACTCAGTAACATATTTAAATCCGATATCCCTAACAACTTAAAATGTAAAGTCTACAATCAATGCATTTTGCCAGTCTTTACATATGGTACAGAAATCTGGGGTTACACAAAAAACAACATAAGAAAAATGGAAAGAGCACAGAGATCCTATGAGAGAGTTATTTTAAACATCCAACTATCTGACCGTGTAAGAAATCCGAAAATAAGACATCAGACAAAACTTATCGATGTAACACAGAAAATGGCACAGTTGAAACGGTCCTGAGCTAGACAATCGCTAGAATAAAAGATGACAGGTGAACAAAACGTGTAATAGATTGGCGTTATTCTCATTGTTGCCATGAGTGGCGAAAACTCGAAGCTAAATACTCTATCTTTGTCAGACAAAGCGCACTTGATAAGGGATATGTTACTGTGTCAAGAAATGGAAGGGGGAATCTTACTTTACTGAACTATTTTGTATTTTTCTGTAACTTGAATTTTCTATTTCTTGATCTTTGCTCATTATACAATAGAAGTTCAACTTAAAAATATTCGACTGTATTCTTACTGTAATGCAGTTATACTTTTCACTAAATCAAAAGAATTATCTATATTCGAGCCGAGCTCTCCATTAAAAAATCTGTAAAGAGCTTTACTCACAACTTCCCTCGCAAGTGGACTTTGCGACATTAAAAAATTTTTAAAAACAAATAAAGCTAGGTGTAAAAATACCTTAACGTTCCTTACAATACTGAAACAATAAAAGGAAACACTTGGTAATGCGAAACATTACCGGTGGTAGGATTCGAACTTCACCGCCTGCGAATGCGATTTGTCGCATGCGGCCACGCAGAACCCTTCGCCCTCTTGGCGATACAGCTACATTAAACACAAGGCACTTTTTCGTTGCTTTTTTGGATCTGTTCGGTCTTATTTCGTCGAGAATAAAGCCTGAACTATGTGCAAATTAATACCTTTATCCATTTCTCAGTTAACTCAAAAATAAACAACATTTAGTTTTAGGTCTTCACGCTGTATACCATAGATCCAAAATATGCCTTTCTTCATCAAGGGTAAAAACCTGAGCTATGTGGAAAATATTACTTCTCAATAAGTAATAGTTATTGAGTTAAAGCCAAAATAGGCACAATTTTATGTTTTTCAGGTGTTCATCCTGTATATACTCGTATGAAAATATCGTCTTCCCTTAATAAATAGTTTTTGAATTATACCGGCAAGTAGCAGATAAACAGACAGACAGACATTCAGACAGACAAACAGACAAACAGACGAAATTGAGAAAACTTGTTTTTTGTGATCTAGAGACCCTGAAACGTGAAGATCTGAGGAAATCTCAACAGCTGATTTTTTCGCGATTACAATACTTTATTCATCTTTTAGACGCAACCTTTTTAGTTAGCATATGTGGTTCTAGTATGGCAGATTTCATTCGTCTACCTTAAATTTTCTTTTTTAATGTTTGCTATTGTGTCATTCAATCTATTAATTTCTTCGTCTACATTTCTCATTTCCCTGACGAAATAAATCCTCCGGCCGAATAATTCTTCATTCGTGCTTTTACAGTGGTTTCTTTTATTTTTCTTATGTCACATACTATGCTGGCAGGCTTTTTCTTTACTTTTTTACTCCCTTTTACAATAAAAAGAAGTATTAGATTCACCCCAAAAATTAGAAATTGAGTTTTTAACAGATCTTTACGTTTTAGAGTCCCCTGAACCCCAAAAGCATGCTGTTGTTCATTGGTCTGTCTGTCTGTGTGTGAACAGAATATCTCAAAAACTAAAAGAGATATGACGTTGAAACTTCATACATTAGTTTTGTGTACTATCTAGATGTGACAGCAACTTTTTGAAGAAAATCGCATAACCGGAAATATGGTATTTACTCTTGTGATTTTTCAGATTATTCGAACAGGTTTTCTCAATTCAGTTTGTCTGTCTGTTGGCAGTATAACTCAAAAACTATTTGTTGTAGGAAGACAATATTTTGAATGCAGATTATACGTCTGCCTGCCATTAACCCGAGAACATTTCGGACAAATATACACAGGGTAGGCACCTTAAAAAATAAAGCTTTGTTTATTTTTGATTGAACTGAGAAATAAATAAAAGTAGCATATAGCACATACCTCGGGGTTTACCGTTGAGAAAAATGGCAAACCAACATCAGTTAACAATATATGCGTTGTATTTAAGGCAGCCGCATCTCACCGATGCGATAGCAGGTGTTCTTTGGGGTCAAGGCAACGAACGCGTGCTTTACTTCGGGCTGCGCGCAAAGCATTGAAATGTATTTCCTGTCCCGTTCGCAGGAGCGAATCTCATCACCGGTATTTTTTTAAATTGAAATTGATTTAGTTCACATTTTCAAGTGTTTTCTTTTATTTTTTGAGTATTATTACGAAGTTAGCGATATTTTTACCTCTAGTATCCTTTGATTTTTAAAATTGTTTAGTGTCACAACGTCCACTTGCGAGGGAAGTTCTGAGTAAAGCTCTTTGCAGATTTCTTTCACTTGTTCTCGAGTGTCGAATATACTGTCCACACAGGACCACGTAGCTCAAAAGATTCTTCTTCTTCTGAGTTACTTCTGGTAATACTTAAACGTAGTCTTGCTAAAGTACTCATAACCAGCGCCTGGATCGTATATGCAGTAAGTTCGGGTCTGTGGAACTAATGCTGAGCCATAGACTAAAGCTTAACTTTTAGTTACTTCTTGGCACAGCATATACAATCTGGGCGCAGCTCATAGCATTAATGTTTCTATAGTTACTTTCGACGTAGCATTTGCATTTGCATAATAGATTTTAAAAAATCTTTTGTTTTCCGGCAACTAAGAATATACAAAGACGTAGAAACATAGTTGATTTTGTTTGCCAATGCCAGGAGAACTGTTTTGTAATTATTAGAAGCAGCGAGGGTCACCAAATGATCAGACGTCGACCAGCAAAGCAACCGATAAAACAACGCGGTAATTGCTTATGAAGCTGATTGTGCTTAACAGTTTCTACGTTATTTAATACGATTACCTCTATGAAACTATGAAAAACATTTATAATTAGTGATTGAAATTTGGACAGCTGGAACAATGCCGATATACCAGTAGTCGATATAAGTAGCGAGGAGAGAAATATATTTTCTACGTCTTCCTAAATACGTACTTACTCATTTTACTTGAATTCAGTGTCTTTTATTTAAAGTTATTTTCAGTTGTTCCTCTATTCATAGTCCATCGACTGCTCCAGTGTCTTACTATTATTTCCAAGTAACATTTTTCTTTTCTCCACCGTGTTCTGACTTCGAAATGTATTTATATAATCTTTTATAATAATCCTCTGTACTCCATACTTGTCTCGTAATTATAACTCAGAATTATTAATACATTAATAATAATAATAATAATAATAATAAGTGGTCTTTATTGCATTCAGAAAATTACAAAAGAAAAAGCAAATAAAATTAACAGTATATGCAAATGGCGAAGATTAGCAGATTAGCAGATCCTACATACTATATCATATCATTTTACTTCTCTTATTTATAATATTAACATTAGTAACATTTACAGTGGCATTCCAAACTGTAACGAGATGGCTAACTCTGACAATCCCAATATGCACGGGCAAAAATGTAATGAAGTAAAACAAGAAGCTGCACAAAAGTTAGAAATTGGAACGCTGCTTGCCCATCCGTCTCCTGGAGATGAAGTTGTCGTAACTGGTTAGAAATTGTACATTTTACACTAATAATATAACATTTAAGATTTTTAAAACAGGCATGTCAGGCCGTTTTCCTAACTCCGACGACGTTTATCAGTATGGAGACAACCTTCTCAATAAAGTTGATATGGTGACCTCCGACAATCGGCGTTGGGAACTCACCCACCCAGAGATTCCTCAACGAATAGGAACAATCAACTTTATTGAGAAATTCGACTCTGGTTTCTTTGGTAATAAGCAATAAGTGATTGTTTTATTAAGATAAGCCAATACCATAAAACTGGCAGGTATACACTATTGTGAAGCCCATCAGTTGGACCCCATGTGTCGCTTAGTTATGGAGAGAGCAATGGAAGCCATACTTGATGCAGGGTTTCACCCAAATCCACGAACTGGTGTTTTCATAGGATCTCGTTTTTCCGAATCGGAGAAAACCTGGTTTTATGAAAGACTCGAGTCACCTGCATACGGTGTTACTGGGTAAGAAAACTACTTCCCAACCGAAAAGAAGCTAATAAGTCTGCTTAGGTGCAGCCGCTCGATGCTGCCACAACGCATCAGTTACTATTTGGGTCTGGTAGGACCCTCCTATGTGGTTGACACCGCCTGTAGTAGCTCTCTATATGCTTTTGAACATGCGTACAGAGCAATCAGGGAGGGAAAGTGTGACAACGCTCTGGTGGGTGGAACATCCTTGTGTTTTCACCCCATCGTCTCTCTTCAATTTGCTCGGTAAGTTTATGTTCATTTTTAACAGTTTCCCGAAGTTACAGCGCACAAGGTACATCACATATAATCAGCCAAAGATTGACGTAAATAACTTTTAGCAAAGAACCAAAGATAAATGTAAGACACCAAAAATTTGCTTAAATTGTTGATGTTGGTTATATAATTTGTGTAATTTTATGAAGAAGTCGACATAACCATTGATTATTTAACACAGTTCCAGTGAACGTTGTGGGATCTATGAGCGAATATGCACTATTCAAATAGTTTCTTAGATCTTACATCGTTTAGCTAATATGGAAACAGCTAATCGTGTAGCAAAAATATAAACAATTTAAGTGCTATTTGCAGTACAGTCTTTAACAAAACCTTCAGTTAAGGTATTCAGAGGGTATTTTTATTACACAAGATATAATACTATAAGCGAGCTTTGGACGAACTCCGGGAAACCCATTAAATAAAAGAATTTCCGATTTAGGAATCACTACCATAAAGTTTACATGCAAGCGCTATATCAGAAAGCAATCGATTTTCCGCAATTGTTTGCATCATCCGCAATCCGGAAGGCTTGTTACAGGAGAACTCCCATTTACGACATGCAAAGCTTACTAGCTTGTACAAAAGATGGATCGTAGGCTACAAGAACAGAGACTGGCCCTTGATAGTCAAAACCATTGTATCTGGAAAGATACAGAGACAAATGTCTCATTATTTTTATAAGCGCCACCTGATGTCTGTTGGCGGATAGTATAAGAAAAATGCGTTTCTATCGTATATACTCGTATTTAACATATCTTGAGCCGTAATTTTCTGAAAAAGCTTCGTTCAGTTGGGTTAAAAGGGCGTACTGCATTTGGCTTCACAAAATATTAAACATAATCAAATTCAAGACGGATATACTTATTAAACAAACCGCATAAATCGCTTAATCTACCTTGCATGTGTGCACGCTTCTTATATACCGGGTGACAATGAGACCAGGGCCATGCTTATATCTTCTTTATGAATCGATTTGGATAAAATTTTATGCCAACATACTAGGCATAATTTCTGATTGGCCGATAGATATAGCGAAAATGGCTGATTTTCGGTTTTACCGGAAATGATACCAACTTTGATTTTTTAAGTGGATCAATTTATATTTTTTGTTTTTCGAAATCTACCAGTCAAATTACACATAAAAATCTTGCCAAATTAAATTTTTTATCAAAAAAATATCTTTTCAATTTTTATTTTTTACCATAGAAGGCCTTGATTTGGAAAAATATATTCTAATTGACTGTAGCATCTTTTAATAATAGTTATTTTATCCATAAGGTCAATAACAAACCTTTAATAAAAGAATGTCATTTTCTAAACTCGTTTTTTAAGAAAAAGTCAGTTTCTTTTAATGGTACCTACTAAGGGCCATCTTCCCATAAGATAGAAAATTTAATTACCACTCAAACGATATGCATCATGCACTACTTTATTAATTAAGTAATTCTTTTATATTTTTATGTAATAACTAATAATACGAATACCTAAGCAAATTTGGCCGTCAATTAGATGATCTAATTGACGGCCATTTTGGCCAAAAAGCTAATAAAATTATTGTAAATCAAATTTTAAATGTGTCAGTGAACTTTTAATTTGTAACCTGCTAGATACAGGATTAAGTGTAGGAATGTTATGTGCAGCCTAGCTCTGTAATTTTGGTGGCCTACTGCCTTTTCCAATGATTTTGTTCAAAGTTGAATATCGTCACATGTCCTTAAAAAACATTGTTACGTTCTTTTTGACATTTTCCTATTTATTGATTGAAATAATTAACCATAATTGTCAATTTACATTTATTTCCTAAATGATACAATACTTTACTTTGGTTAGGCAACCTTGTTAACATTTACCTTTAATTTCAAACTTAAGGCTAAACTGTTGTCATCAGTTCAGAGCACTTTGCATTATTTAGTTTTTACGTTGGCCAACTTTCCAATTTTTGGGAACTTTGATAAGCTGAATTGGGCTGGTTTTGAGCATTTTTCGGCCATTTCCTGGCAAGTCTTGCGTCGTGAAAGTTTGAATCGCTTCCTCTGGGGACCTGGTCTCACGGCTTTGGTAGCCATCTTCATAGTTGGAAGGATTTAGAGGCCCCGTTTCCCTGCTTGAATGCTTCGGGGATTGGTATTGGTGTCGCCGGCATTCATTTCGTCACAGACGGATTTCATGGGACGTTCACTCTTCTCACGCTTAGCTTAACGAGTTGGCTGCACAACATCTTACATGGTGTTTGCCTACGTTTTCCTCTTTTGAACGTCGTAATCTATTTGGAAAATTTGTATTTTTAGCCATTTTATTCCACCTCAGGAAAATGCTTGTTAAATGGAATTGGTTCGCTTACCTTGTTTGGTGCTATGTGTATTTGGGGCAAATGCTTGCATTGCATCGCCTACCCGCCATCCTTCCCACGATTCTCGCTATTCTGTTGGACGTCGGCTTCTGCTCCGCGTGACCATGGTGCACCAGGTGCTTTTGAGAAGCTAGTGGCTTGCGTTCGGCCCTGGAGAGCAGCACGAGTAAATCGTATGTAACATGACTTGAGGTGTGTATACGTGTACTAGCGTAACGACCGCTTAGCTAATTGTAGGCATTTCATATAGTAGTATTTGCATTGTAGGATTATTTGTGTGTAACTTGCATTAGGGCATATCGGTCGAATCGAATTTATGGTGTAGTTTGCTTATTTGTCGATTCGTATCGCGCTTCGTGTAATCTGTAGAGTATACTATTTTTATGGTAGCTGTATTAGCTATGCTCGCGATATAAGATCGTAGATATTTTGTGTTATCGAATTGTTTGCTACGCTTAGGTTTGCTTACCGTTGGATTGCAGTAAATGTGATGAAGGCCGCCTTTAACTGGGCCCTGTAACGTAATATAACATTCAGATATGCTGTAGAACTATTTTAAGACAGTTTAACTTACCTAGATTACAGGCTAGCTGTGTTTTACAGAACTTTAACTTCTGTATTCACCAAGTTAGAGTTGCAGAGGTTAATCTTGTACTTGTTAAACGTCATTTTAGGGTGTAGGTTGTAACTAGCGAACCGCTCACGGTAGTTTAATGCTCAAACTTTGGATATTCGTAAAAACGATCTTGGTAATTTGTTATTTTAGCTTTTGTTAGGAGCATAATTCAAGCCGTTGCTTTTATTAGTCATATATAAAAACTTGATGAGTTTAAAACAGAAACCGCCACGCCCTGTATGATCATACAACCGTAACAGCGGGATTCGAGCCTTTGAAATCTTGACGTCACATTTAAATAGTAAGCTAACATTCGGGGTTGTAGTTAGCATATTTGCTTGCATAGCTCTAGTATTCGCGACACTCTGCCTCACAGTATGTGTGCGAATTGTTGTACCTGTGTTGCCAATTGGGTAGCAACTCACTTTCTTTATTCGTGATAGATTATAGTTCAAAATGTCCTACTTTTAGCCGTTGATTGATATAGATGAAATATAATGATGCAGTGCCTTTGTCGATTTTAATGTGTTATATTTGGTTTATTGATTTGCTTGTATTTTGTTGGATTTTGGTTGATGATTTGCCTGTCTGTGTTCGACTTAAACTTGTTATTTTGTTGCACTATAGTACCAATATTAATAAAGCTGTGATATTTTGAGTGGTCGTTGCTTTGATTTTGTTTAATCTGCTGGACTTATCTCCGACCTTGTGAACGGTCCGGCACAAGGATAATTCGAGGACCTGGCGCCCATTCTCTTCGTATTTCGTTTATTTAGTGTTCTTTTCAGCGTAGTTGGAACCCCGACCCTCGCGACTAGTTAGCCCATTAGGCCGATAGTTACCAGCCGGCAAAATATCAAATATAACTTTCGCCAAAAGGTAAGGCCAACCCGTCTATCCATCTTCCCTTACAAGAAGATTTTGGCGCCCAACTAGGGGCTTGATAGGGCTTTTGTAGTACCCTGTCTACGTTGTGGTTAGGTGGTACTATAGTGCATTGTTAGTAGGTTTGAATGTATTGATTTTGGGTGTTGTTTTATGATTGACTTCTAGTGATAGAATTGGTTATTGGTATGTTTTGATGAATCTTTTTGATGATTTCGATTTGTATTAGCTGCGTGTTTTATTGAGTATTGGTTGGCATAGTTTGCTTGAGTGTTCATTGTGTTTTCTTCGTGTAGTTTGTTTTCTTGCCTTTTTCTTCGGAATGTTGATTAGGATTTCGGAGTGTGATTGGTGTGTTTGAGGGGTACACTTTTGTGGATTTTTAGGCTCTTCAAACCATCTTTCTTTACGAGCTCTTTAATTATTAGGCATGGCGACTATTCGCTGCTCTGCTTATAATTTGCGCGTATGTTCATATCAACATATTTGTCTTGGAATCATTCCTGTTGGAGTTCAATTCATGGTGGAATCATGGCTGTTCTGAGAATACTCTGAATTAGCTTGCAAGAGTGGAATATTTCGTATTTGTTGCCATAATTTTCTTCCAGACCTGATAAGATATTGACTTGGTGTTTTCTTGCATAGGTATGCAATGCAAATGTCTAAAAACACATTTCATAATTTTCCCTAATCAACCCTTAAAGGTGCAAATCTGAATTCGGGGTGAATTATAGAAGCCGTGGTAACTCCCGTGTTAAATCGTTCTTTTTTGGCATGTAGATGTATTTTTAAACTCTTTAGAATGGGGTTAAAAGGTTTTTTTTAATGTCACCCCTAAAATGGTAACAAGGGTAAAATGAAAAAAGTAGGGTTTAAAATTATAATTTTTTTGCTGTGGGTTTATTTCAGGATAAAATGGACTGAAAGAATTGTTTTGAAATTTTGCCCCTAAAGGGGTGAAAAGGGGTAAACTATGTTTTCACGAATTTCTCAATATCTCTTACAAAGTCTAAAAACGTATTTCAGGTTTTGCCCTAATCAACCTTTACAGGTGCAAATTTGCATTCGGGGTGAATTATAGAACCCATTGTATCTCCTGTATTTGTTGAGTTAGAGCATTCTTTTTAGCATATAGATGTGTTTTAAATTTCTTTAAAATGTGGTTTAAGGGTTTTTTAAAAATGGGAACAATGGAAAGGGGTAGGGGGTTAAAATTATCAAATTTTTCCCTGTGGGTTTATTTCAGGATAAAATGAACTTTGGTACAAAGAATTTTTCGCAATTCTACCCCCTAAAAGGGTGAAAAGGAATAAACTCTGTTTTCACGAGTTACTCAATATCTCTTAAACCCGATAAAATATCGACTTGGTATTTACTTGCAAACTATACATTTGTCTAAAAACATATTTTAGGAAGTTTCTCTAATCCACCCCTAAAAGTGCGAATTTTCATTTGTGGTGAATTATAGAACCCATTGCATCTCCTGTATTCGTTGAGCTAGAACTATGTTTTGGCATTTAGACGTCTCTTTTACATTTTTAGAAATAGGTTTAAAAGTCTTTTTTTTTAATATTATTCTGATACAATGATAAAGCACCGACTCAACAACGCAGAACCGTAGTAATCCTTGGCATCAGAAACTTGAAGTTTGGCAAGAAGAGTCCTTTCGTTACGTAGGGAAGTGCTAGGAAAGGAGTTTTCGAATTTCCCCCATAAAGGGAAGAAAAGAAGTAAAATGTCTCACTAATTCCTCAATATCTCTAAGGCCCGACAATATATCGATTTGGTTTTTACTTAAAAAGGTTACCTATACTAGTTCTTAAAAACGTAGTTTAGAATTGTGCACGAATCAACTCCTAAAGGTGCGAATTTAGGTTCAGGAGTGAATTATAGAACCTTTCATCTCTCCTGTGCTTATTCAATCAGATCGTGGTTTTTTGGACATATGGTTTTTCTAGATCTTCCAAAAGTGGTTTAGAATTTTTTCGAAATTTCTTTCCTAAAAGAGTAAAAATGGGGTAAAAGTAAGAAGAAGTTAAAGAAGAATATAAAGTTATTGCTTTTTTCACCGTCCAATTCCAATGTAGAATAAAATAGGAGGATTTCTGAAATTCCACCCCCAAGTGGTGGAAACGGGTATCGTGCTATAATGGATGAATACAACAATTAATAAGGTACATATTTTTTTTTTGTTTTATTCTCCATAGTTTTATCAAACTATAAAAGGGGAACGACAGTTACATACACATTTCCAAGGGATACGTGATACATAAAAGGAAGAATATTGTTTCCCTTTTATCTACAATAATGTTCTGCAGCATTTGTTAGTTTAGGCGTCTAGCGTATTGAGTGAGGGGGCCTACTAGAATTCATTTAAGATTTAAACGAAAAAATAAACATTTGTAGTTCGTACGAAGAACGGCTAGTAATATTATATATATGTTGAGCGCAAATAAGTAATCCAAATTGTTATATTGAACTATGCTGTAAATTTGCTCAATCTCGTTAAAAGCAAGTGCAAAATATTCCTCATACGTAATAGGTTCCACTGGTTGGTTTCTGCTTTCACTGTGAGTCCTGATTATTTCGTTTATACAAGTTGCTGGCTCTGTGTTATCTAAATTTACACCACAACTTTTAACAAATACAGAAGATTACTAAATTATCCTTGTAAATAGTAAGTTAGTAAAAGAAAATCATTTTAAGTGTACCATTGCTTGTATACACTACTTGTTATCCAACACGTATGGCAGGCTATAGTCCGGGTCACACCCAGAATACAGTGTGGCTAGCATAGACATTTTTGAACAGAAGAAACATATTATTGAATTAAGTGAATTTAATTTAGTTGTCAATTACAATGTATTACTACGCAATATTATTAACTAAAGATCATATTATCCTAGTTTTGGCTTTTGTATAAATTGTAACAGCATTTCATTTTTAATTTATTGTTTATTATTATTATTATCCATAAAAATGTTGAGATAAAATTTGGACCCGAGCGGCGAAGTTTGCCTGAGAGCAGACCTGATAGTTGGCCGACCCAAGCGATGCTACGGCTGGCAACGGTGCACTCCATAAGGCTCCACACTATATTATCGATGTGACCGAAACAACAGATACCAGCTAGCAGTAGCGTAAATGTTTTAGATGCAAACCCTGCATGAAACATCAATAAATCAAGTTTTATAAGGAATTGTCTTACAGCACAGCAATCAAAACAACAATTAATTCTTTACACTCGGCTTTCATATAGGAATGAGGTCAAGATTCTATAAAATATATCCAATAGGTGGTGTAGCGCACCCTACCGATTTTTAATGTACACATTACTTGTAATTTGCGCATGACGCATTTACCGGATGTACTATGTAACATTTGGTGAAGGGCCAGAACCCGTTTCGTTTAGATCTCCCTTTATGACCCTTATGACCTTTAGAACCTCCCTCCCGCGAGCTGATTTATCAGTCGAAGAAATCATCCCCTAACACTGCTCAATCCTCCCTCTAAAGCGGCACTACTCTCCCCGTCAAGAAGTAGATGCCTGGCAGCCCGCCTCCATAGCCCACAAGTCAGCAGAGCGGCCTAACCTAGGACCCCATATCCAGCAGCAGTCTGACATAAACCGCCCCATTTTTAAGGTATAAAAGGTCGTTTGATCATGATCATCGCCGATTTTAAGCTAAAGATGGACTCTCAGGAATGACTGTCTTGAGGTGAAATTATAACTACTTGGAGGACTCCTGGAAACGGCCCTGCAAATCTGCCGAGACCATGGCCAAAAGTTGGTGACAGCATCCAGACCATTTCTCAGGTAAATTTTGTTCAATATACATCACACCAACCGGGCCAAATTAGCGTGTAACGCTAGGCCGCCTATGAACTACACTTCCACAACCGAAAATTGGTACTAGGAAACAAACTACCCCTAAAATGATTATAAGTGGACACGGCTCCGTGATCCGAACCAAGCCATACTATGGAAAATGTTAGAAACACGGCCAACTAAATTACTATCTTTGTATATTAATCACAAGTAGTCCAACGTCGGGCTATTTCCAGTAGTGTTGGACCAAGACGGACAGATGGCGATGGATCTTTAAAAGTCCATGGTTTGTTTCGTTGCTAAGGGGGCGAAGCGGGAAAGGAATAGGACTAGCGATATGACGAACATACCCGACAACCCGACACTGCGCGATATTCGGTCAGTGCTCTTGTCAATATTTTGACAGCTGATATCAGTTTTTGCCATTCGACTCGTCTGTTTTGGTCACGTATGTTTTGGAATCGTTCGGTGCAGTTTGCGTAGGCAGGAGAGGTATTATTTTCGGTAGGTTAGAATTAAACCTGTGTTTTGTTTCAGCCACATTTGCATATATTCTTCTATTTATGTATTTGTTTGTTTTTTTGTTGGATTGAGATATGTGCGAAGAAGCTGAATAATTTATATTTTTGGGTTTTAAGTGTGTTCGTTATTTGTCTGCTAAAGCGTTACAATTAGAATGAATTCCGATTCGCAACCTGCCTTCCTTCTACACTAAAAAAACGATTTGAAGTCAATATGGTGACAATTTTATATATTGAAGATAAAACAATTGGCGAAATGTAAATTTGGTGCCTACAAACTTATCATAATCAGAGGTAGCTTGACGAAAGGATTACACAAACACTTTGCAGTTCAAAGAAAAGCAAAAGATGAAGAGCGACAGACATTTTTAGTACCAAAAGAAAGCAATGAAGTTGTAGACGAGCCCCAACGCAAATTATCGGCACAGAAATACTTTATTTAACTTAAAACACTAGTTTTTCTTTGGAAATTGCATTCGGAAATTTCACCTGAGCATTATTTTCCTTTCGGGACCATTTTCGGGATCTTCGGGACTAGTCCCGGGACTTGAAATTTAGCTCGTAAGTCCCGAAAACACTTTTGGTCCCGGGACTTGGAAACCCTAATGACGGATCACAAATTAAAATGCAGTTGTTCAAGAGTAATTAAATAAGAGTGAATTATTATTAATTGACCTACTAATGTACCCCTAATCTTGGATCGATGATTATTATAAAATAGGTATGTAAAATACCTAATCGAAACTGAGAATTTGTGAGGTTGTTGCGATAATTATTTAATTTTTACTTCCTTTTACGATAAAGGAAGTATTGGATTCACCCCAAAAATTCGAAATTGAGTTTTCAACAGATCTTCACGTTTTAGAGTCCCCTGAACCCAAAAAACATGTTTTTCTTCATTGGTCTGTCTGTCTGTGAACAGAGTATCTCAAAAACGAAAAGAGGTATGGCGTTGAAACTTCATATATAAGTTTTGTGTACTATGTAGATGCGACAGCAAGCTTTTGAAGAAAATCACATAACCGGAAGTAGGTGTTTACTCTTGTGATTTTTCAGTTTTCAAACTTTACATTCTTATTACATTTTTAATGTGCATTGACGTGAGATAGGTGATTTTCCAGTTGAATACTTCTAAAGTGGGTTTCTTTTGTCTTTTTTCTATTTTTTTATTAACTCCTATAGAGAACACCCGGTATATTATTACATTTTTGAATTCTGCTGTATATTTGTCTCTTGAACTAACGCTCTATTTTGTACCGTTTTTGTAGAATTTGTAATTTTTGACAAATGCTTAAAAATTAAAAATGAAATTTTTGAGTAATTATAAGATCACTGTAAAAGGAGGTTGTGTGAGTGTATCACACCAGATTTTTTATAAAATGGTCTGTTTAGTGAAAAACGTATATTTTCTATTCATATCTTTGGTTCATCTCAAAATAAACCAAATTTAAAAATGCCGATCTTTTAATGTGCTGTAATACAATACCCATGCGTCAATAATCGTCACTTATAAAGTGTCAACGTGAACCTGCTGAGTAGCCGTAAATATTACACCGCGCCCCGTAGGTCGTACTCCAGACTATTGGGATCGTGATTGTGACCACAAAACAATAACTAATGTTGTGACTCACCGTTCTGTTGAAGCGGAAGGGCTAAATATTTCGCAACGTTCCCGTTCAAATTAGCCGAGTCTCGTACCTTTTTTTAGTAAATAATTTTTACGGTAGGCGGCAGCATGTCTCTGTACCATTGGTTGACCTACTTGTCATTAATATACAAAGGTTGTACAATACACTAAATTTCTACAACTGCTCTGAAAATAGCCAAAAAAACACTCCTAACTAACTCTGAAAATCTTACATTCCACACAGCATGTGACAACGATATCGCGCGCTCAAAAATAGTGTACGAGATCAATATCGTTCGCTGTTTTTAAGCACGTATATTTGAAATCTAGGCGGAGGCTTACAGCCGTAGAAAAAGTATAGTGTACAGCACGTGTTAAAAGTGCTCTTATCAACAGTAGTTGTACAATATACTAAATGTCTACAACTGCTCTGAAAATAGCCAAAAAAACACTCCACACTAACTCTGAAAATCCTACATTTCACACAGCGTGTGACAACGTTATCGCACTCTCAAAAATAGTGTACGAGATCGATATCGTTCGCTGTTTTTAAGCACGTAAATTTCAAATCTAGGCGGCGGCTTACAGCCGTAGAAAAAGTATAGTGTACAGCACGTGTGAAAAGTGCTCTTCTCAACAGCACTTCTACAATATACTAAATTTCTACAACTGCTCTGAAAATAGCCAAAAAACACTCCTAACTAACTCTGAAAATCCTACATTTCACACAGCGTGTGACAACGTTATCGCACTCTCAAAAATAGTGTACGAGATCGATATCCTTTGCTGTTTTTAAGCACGTATATTTGAAATCTAGGCGACGGCTTACAGCCGTAGAAAAAGTATAGTGTACAGCACGTGTGAAAAGTGCTCTTCTCAACAGCACTTCTACAATATACTAAATTTCTACAACTGCTCTGAAAATAGCCAAAAAACACTCCTAACTAACTCTGAAAATCCTACATTTCACACAGCGTGTGACAACGTTATCGCGCGCTCAAACATAGTGTACTAGATCGATATCGTTCGCTGTTTTTAAGCACGTATATTTGAAATCTAGGCGGCGGCTTACAGCCGTAGAAAAAGTATAGTGTACAGCACGTGTGAAAAGTGCTCTTATCAACAGTAGTTGTACAATATACTAATTTTCTACAACTGCTCTGAAAATAGCCAAAAAAACACTCCTAACTCTGAAAATCCTACATTTCACACAGCGTGTGACAACGTTATCGCACTCTCAAAAGTAGTGTACGAGATCGATATCGTAAGCTGTTTTTAAGCACGTATATTTGAAATCTAGGCGGCGGCTTACAGCCGTAGAAAAAGTAAAGTGCACAACACGTGCGAAAAGTGCTCTTTTCAACAGTAGTTGTACAATATACTAATTTTCTAGAACTGCTCTGCAAATAGCCAAAAAACACTCCTAACTAACTCTGAAAATCTTACATTTCACACAGCATGTGACAACGTTATCGCACTCTCAAAAATAGTGTACGAGATCGATATCCTTCGCTGTTTTTAAGCACGTATATTTGAAATCTAGGCGACGGCTTACAGCCGTAGAAAAAGTATAGTGTACAGCACGTGTGAAAAGTGCTCTTCTCAACAGCACTTCCACAATATACTAATTTTCTAGAACTGCTCTGAAATAGCCAAAAAACACTCCTAACTAACTCTGAAAATCTTACATTTCACACAGCATGTGACAACGTTATCGCGCGCTCAAGCATAGTGTACTAGATCGATATCGTTCGCTGTTTTTAAGCACGTATATTTGAAATCTAGGCGGCGGCTTACAGCCGTAGAAAAAGTATAGTGTACAGCACGTGTGAAAAGTGCTCTTATCAACAGTAGTTGTACAATATACTAATTTTCTACAACTGCTCTGAAAATAGCCAAAAAACACTCCTAACTCTGAAAATCCTACATTTCACACAGCGTGTGACAACGTTATCGCACTCTCAAAAATAGTGTACGAGATTGATATCGTAAGCTGTTTTTAAGCACGTATATTTCAAATCTAGGCGGCGGCTTACAGCCGTAGAAAAAGTAAAGTGTACAACACGTGCGAAAAGTGCTCTTTTCAACAGTAGTTGTACAATATACTAATTTTCTAGAACTGCTCTGCAAATAGCCAAAAAACACTCCTAACTAACTCTGAAAATCTTACATTTCACACAGCATGTGACAACGTTATCGCGCGCTCAAAAATAGTGTACGAGATCGATATCGTTCGCCGTTTTTATGCACGTATATTTGAAATCTAAGCGGCGGCTTACAGCCGTATAAAAATTATAGTGTACAGCACGTGTGAAAAGTGCTCTTATCAACAGTAGTTGTACAATATACTAATTTTCTACAACTGCTCTGAAAATAGCCAAAAAACACTCCTAACTAACTCTGAAAATCCTACATTTCACACAGCGTGTGACAACGTTATCGCAAGCTCAAAAATTATGTGCGAAATCGATATTGTTCGCTGTTTTTAAGCACGTATATTTGAAATCTAGGCGGCGGCTTACAGCCGTAGAAAAAGTATAGTGTACAACACGTGTGAAAAGTGCTCTTTTCAACAGTAGTTGTACAATATACTAATTTTCTACAACTGTTCTACAAATAGCCAAAAAAACACTCCTAACTCTGAAAATCCTACATCTCACTCAGCGTGTGACAACGTTATCGCACGCTCAAAAAGAGTGTACGATATCGATATCGTTCGCTGTTTTTAAGCACGTATATTTGAAATCTAGGCGGCGGCTTGCAGTTGTAGAAAAAGTATAGTGTACAATACGGGTGAAAAGAACTGTTCACACTTGTGGGGCTTTATGACATTCGCCTGCGTCTCGTGGTTACCAAAAATAGGTCACACTTGTTCTTCTATTTTACAGGAAGAGGCTAGACAGGACAGGGCTATACAGGAAATGGAAGAGCACCGTCAGCGACGACGAGAGGTACAGTGAAATTAGAAAAAGTTCTACATATTTCTAACTTCATGCTAAATGTAATTGAAAACATCTTTTTCAGCGCGATAGAAACCGCCGTAACCGTCGCCATCATCATCATCAACAGCATCAACACTAATAAAAAGCAGGTATTGAACATGTAACTTCAAACTTCACATCTTAGTAGTTACCTAGTTACCATATCGCTTTTTCCAGAATTCAGACATGCAGTGTAGTTTCGATTATTATATAACCTGCTATATTCAAAACTCATGAAACTAATTTTAATGTATAAAGTAGCTAGGTACCTCGTGAAAGAAATGAATGCAGTAGCGTTAGTGATAATCTCATGCGCAAGTACTGAAATTATTTTTTTAAACGCCGAGTCAGTTTATTACTTTTGTTTTGCAATTGTCCTGTATATGATGTGATATAGAAGTTTTTTATTTTGATTTGGTATCATGTAGAGTTCGGCAGTATGTTTTGGTAAATCTGTAATTATTTTATGTATGGACGAAAATTGAATTATTGTAGTCACAGTCTGTGGAGGTGAAAAATAAATAATACTGTAGTAGCTCAGACTCGTTCGCTGTACTTATGTTTTAATTTTCTAACAGGATGCTGGCAATTTACCTGCAGTCTGCGTGATATAAGAACGGTTGATAAATCAGATAGCGTGCGTTATTGTATTGGAAAATGTATGGTTATCTTAAATCATAAGTGTTGTAAGACAATTTTAATTGAAATAAACATAATTTTATACGAAGTAGCTTTGCAGTCATTGAGTCATACAATTCTTTTTCAGACATTACGAAGGTGGGACTGACAACTATCAGTCCCTTATTTCTGGTCATTCTCTGACAGCAATTTCTGCCAACTTTCAAACAAGAGCTTTTCTTATCTAGTAGTTTGAGCAATAATTAAGCACTTTCAAAAGACATTTGTATTTGTTTTATTGCATCATTAAGACCCCATCTAGCAGAAGATTCTTTACACCACAGATACGATTTCCAACAAAATTCTGGTTTTGAATTGCACGTATTTCCAACTACTTTTCGTTCTTGTTATTGCTTCTTAACAAAAATAAACAGTTGTTGGATGTAAAACGTCCATTAAATCTCATTTAATTTGCAGTGTTCTTGTTACTTACAGACATGTATGAAATGTTTTTGTTATGGTTCTAATTTATTATGCTTTAACTCCAGCAGAAATAGCTGAAATTCACTGCATCCTGTAACGGACTTGACCTGGATCGCCTGAGTGTATTTAGAATAGCATTAAAAATGCACCGGTGAGTGCGTACATAAGTGTCTTGGTTTCAAAGCCCGCCATGTCCATTTCACTTAAATTTTTAAGCGAACCCAGACACTGTTTTAGTCGGATGTAGGCAATTAGACTTTTTTATTAATCATCAAAATCAAAGTGGTTTAGCTCAAAATTAATTGCAGTAATTAGTAGCATTGTAAACTTACTGGAAATATGAAAAAAAAAGGCTTTATGATGTAAAGGTGATGTTTTTGACATGTTAAGTGCTTAAATCCCGTGAACTAGACACTAGATTATTAGAATATAGTAGTTCTTGTGCTTGGGTTGCCATTACTGGAATCTAGTTAGAAATATAGTTTTTATAGTATTGCAATTAGAACTAAGTAAGTGCCAGTTACATATCTTATGTCGAAGACATTGAGAGGTATGTAAAGGTGCACCTTTGTAATTAGAAGTACCTGCCTGCAGTTTGTTTTGTGATTTAAACAAACACCTTGTTAAACCGTAAGTGTCCGTACTCCATATAAGGTTTGTGTTCTTAATGTGCGCAATACAGATGCAGCTTTGTATCTTATAATTTTATGACCTTGTTATTTTAACATCCGTTGGAATCAAGTGCAAGGTTTGGTAATACATCTGAAGTGCCCATTGAGAAACATCAAAACCCAGAACAAATTAAAAATAAATAATAGATTTGAGTTCTTGTGTGACCGTGAAGGTGTGTGCAACGTGTCCCAAATTTTCGTTGATATTGCAATCAAGCGGTGAGATAGAACAAAAACACACAAACAAATTTCACATTTTTAGTAAAGGGTGGGTTATCAAACCGATTCTACTCTTCATAAGAATCCTTTATATCAATCCTAATCAGCTTATCTCCTAATATAAACATTGATCCAAATTTTCCATAAGCAGCTATTAATTACAATAGGCAACCAATCGGGCGATCATGCCAATGCTGGTATAAATAACGTATAAATCTCAAGTTAATAAATGAATAGAATGGCGTCCTCTGACTACAGGGGTCCCATAGAAAGTGATCAACCGACCAAAACCCACACAGACTCTGAAACTAACATAGAATTGTCAGTAAGTAAGCACAGTATGCGGCAGTAACTAAAACTCCAGCAACAAATATATTTCCAAAGAAAGAACAAGCTATAATTCTAAATGTAGTAGACGGTTTAAAATTGAATGATTATGTACAAGCTGTTGGAAGCATTGTTGGCCCATCCAATATACTATTTGCATCGCGTATATCTAATAATCGAACATGTCTGTATTTATCCAGTATTGCATATGTTGATCAAGTTATCAATAACAATAAAGTCCTAGAGGTCGGCGGAAAAGAAGTAGGAATTCGGCGATTAATTACACCAGCGCGAAGAATCATATTATCAAACGTATGTCCTTCCATACCCCATCATGAACTGGAGACCCAAGTTAAGCAAATAGGACTAAAACCTGTCTCTCCCATGTCGTTTCTGCGTGCTGGAATTACTGGTGAACAATACAGCCATATTTAAGCTTCAGTCGACAAATTTATGTACAACCTGACGAGACAATACCTCTCCCGTCGACTGTGTTAATTGACTACGAGCAAATAGCATATAGAATTTTCTTAACTTATGATGAGATGATATGTTTTACATGCAAACAACCAGGCCATGTAAGTTCTAACTGTCCAAATCAAAATGCAAACACAATAATGCAAAATAGTCGCGTAACCTCACAATCGAATAAAAGAATCGCCGAATCAGATATTAGTACTCTCCCGGAGAATACACCTCTTGAAGATACCACCGATGTATGTAATGAAAATCCTAATCAATTTAGCCCACCCGAAAATAAAGCACCCAGAAAATCAAAAAAGTTTAAGAAAAGTCCATCCATTGAAAATCTTAATACAATCCAAGAAGAAATGGAACCCGTGAAAAGTATAATTGAACAAGAAAACCCACCTTATGTACTAAATTTTGAACAAATGCGTGACTTTCTGGAAAATGTACATGGCTCTCCTGATCCGCTGAGTGTAGCCAAACAATACACAGACGATATACCTAAACTGATATATATGATGACTAAGCTTTACCCACATTTTACTCATCGCAGTATCAAGTCGCGTCTCACTAGAATTCGAAACAAGATCTCTAAACAACTTGAAACCGAACCTGGAACAGTAACATCTGAATACGACACAGATGCATCTAGTGATGGGACTATTCGAATGCAAATTACTACAGTATTCGATTCTTGCAAGATCTCGAATGCATTCGATTCTTTTGAGTGTATTCAAATGCTTCGAATCGAATATGTACTTAATCGGTGTTTGTAAATCTCGCCGGGCGTGATCTCGATTCCGATCTGAATGCTGAATTCGAATGCATCGGCGCTTGGCGGCGGTTGGTACTCTGTTTTGCACTCAAATCGTTTCAGATTCAGTTTTCACTAGCACAGCGCTACGTATCATATGAGTTTAGACTAATATTATCACACAGACTGAAGATTGCACACTCAAACGATACAGCACCACCAAAATCACTAATGCAACTAAAAATCTACTAAAAATTTCAACAGATACATTGAAAGGAAAGAGAAACAAACGCTGGGGTTGTCTTAATAATTTATGTTAAAGAAATACATATAGGCCTGTAACAACAATTAAAAAACTATTTTATAAACGGTCCCTTTCTCATATTCATTTTCGGTACTATAAATTTAACATTTAAGTATTACAAAAACAAATATACGTTATTAATAGGGTAAGCTGAACCGCCTACAATCAAAACTAATTTTTATTTTTGTTTTGTGCACGTGCAGCGTCTCGGTATCCCTGGTTGTGCGTGCCGCCGAGTCGAGGTCACACCTCACCACTCCACAATACGAGAGCGAGCGCACAACTCGATTCTGTATTCGAAAGCGCGATTTTGCATTCGAATTGCTTGCATTCGAACGCAAGAGCGCACAACTCGATTCTGTATTCGGAAGTGCGATTTTGCATTCGAATTGCTTGCATTCGAACGATCATTCGATTCTCAAAAGTATTCGAATGCGATGAATTCGATTCTGAAAAGTATTCGATTCTGCCCATCACTAGATGCATCCCAACAATCAACCTATTAAAGCATTATATTCTTTCTGCAATGGAATATCAATGGGTATTATGCCCACGTAGAAAAGCTGAAACTGATTATCTCTAAATATACACCATCCATAATTGGTCTACAAGAAACTAATTTTAACCAAAATAATGTATCTGCCATGAAAGGATTTAACGTGTTTTGTAAAAATAGAATAGGAGCTGGTAAACAAAGCGGAGGCGTAGCCACATACGTGAGCAAAAAAATATGTATCTCATGAAATTCCTCTTATAACTGACCTAGAGGCAGTGGCAGTAACTGTTCAAGTATCGTTTAAAATCACAATATGTAACATATACATTCCTCATAGTAAAGAAGTACGCATCACCGAACTACAAAGTTTATTAAATCAACTACCGTCTTCTTGCTTAATATTGGGTGATTTTAATTCACATAACGTCATGTGGGGTTCAGAAAAAACAGATCCGAGAGGAAAAGTATTAGAAACAATTATAGACTCGTCTAACTAGTGATCTTAAACACTGGCGAACAGACAAGATTTAACTCTTATAACGGAAGCTTTACCTCTATTGATCTAGCTATGTGTAGCTCAACGGTAGCACCACTTCTTACATGGGAAGTACTCCGTATCTTTATGGAAGTGATCACTTCCCCATAAATATTGGAAATACAGCAGAAAGCAAAACAGCTAATACTAATCCAGTACCATCCTGGAACTTCGAAGCTGCCAACTGGACTTTATTTTCTAATGAAGTGGAAACAAATCTTCCCACTGGACAAGAAATTGAGGAAATAGAACAAATGGTAGATATACTAACAACAGCCATAACAAACGCAGCTAACTTAACAATCCCAAAAAAGTTGCCACCTAAAAAACATACACCTGTTCCATGGTGGAACACAGAATGCCAGGAGGCACTTAAATTAAGTAAACAGGCATTTAATCGATTAAAACGACATCATTCTATCGACAATCTGCTAGAATTCAAAAAACTCAGAGCAAAAGCACGCTATGTAATAAAAAAAGCAAAGAAAGACTCGTGGGCTAAATACACTTCTTCTATAAATAACTCCACACCCATAAGTGAAGTTTGGCAGAAGATAAGAAAATTGAAAGGTGTAGATACACCTAGACGAATTACACTAGTAAATCATAATAATCGTATTATTACAACAGAAACGGAGATAGTCGAAATGTTAGCCGATAATTATGAAGAAAATTCGAGCGACAACAATTATAGTGAAGAGTTTCTTAGATATAAGCAAAAAGAAGAAGGAGATGAAATCACACCCATAACACATGATTTCCAACAAATTAATGTACCCCTAACTTACGGAGAAGTTGAAGATGTTCTAGATATGTGCAAAAACACTAGCCCAGGACCAGATGGTATATACTACATATTTCTCCAAAAACTATCCAAAACTGCAAAAGAATATTTGCTCAAAATTTACAACTTAATTTGGAGTAGTCATCAGTTTCCTAAGAAATGGACAGAAGCTACCATACTGCCAATACTAAAACAAAGTAAACCCCAAGACCAAATATCATCCTACAGACCCATATCTCTCACGTGCACAATGTGTAAAACTTTAGAAAAAATAATAAATAACAGGTTAGTTTGGGTTTTAGAAAATAAAGATCTGTTAAACCCAGCTCAAAGTGGCTTTCGCAAATCTCGGTCAACAAATGATAACATAATCAATCTGGAAACAGAAATTCACGAAGCATTTGCTAACAAGCAAAAATTAATTGGAGTATTTTTCGATATAGAAAAAGCTTTTGATATGACATGGCGGTATGGTATACTAAAGAAGTTGTATGTTTGGGGGTTTCGAGGAAATATTATAGCGTTTGTTAAAAATTTTCTGGGAAACCGAACTTTTCGAGTGAAAATAAACAGCACCTTTTCAAGCACAAGAACACTACAAAACGGAACACCGCAAGGATCTGTAATAAGCACGACTCTATTTTTAATCGCTGTAAATGACATCATCCAAGATGTAAAGACCCCAGTAAAAGCAAGTTTGTTTGCAGATGATGTAGTTATATATGCTAAAGGGAAAACCTTAAATACCGTTCAGAACTTATTACAAAATGCTATCGACAAAATGGAAGAGTGGGTCAAAACAACTGGTTTTAAATTCTCCACAGAAAAGACCAAATGCATTCTGTTCTCTAAAAGAGCGCCGAATATAATACCAACGCTGAAGCTGAATAACACAGTACTCCAATTTGTAAGCAAAATAAAATTTCTTGGTGTAATATTTGATGAAAGTGTGTTCAACAGGGCTGGGATTGATGAAAACACTAGCAAATCATCACTGGGGAGCAGACACAAACAAATTACTACCTATATACAGAAGCCTAATCAGGTCAAGGATTGATTACGGAATTATTGCTTATTCTAGCTGCAGAAAAACCTATTTCAAAGTAATCAAGACAATTCAAAACACAGCATTAAGAATTGCCATCGGAGCCTTTCGCACCAGTCCAATAGAGAGCCTACATTGTATTGCAAAAGAACTGCCAATAGAACAACGCATCAAACAGCTATCTCTTTTTTATGCTGCTCGTATTTCAATATCCCCAAAAAATCCCAGTTATACTAATACTTTCTCAAACCGTTATAAAATAGTTTATCAGCTAAATAAGAATGTCCAACTCCCATTCTATCGACGCGTTAATGCCTATCTTGAAGAAATCCACTATGAATATCCATCTATTCCTGTTCCTCGTGAAACCTCTGTTCCACCATGGACTATCGCTCTACCAAAAATAGATACCTCCCTAATCAACTATCATAAAAGGGAAACTCACCCCATCGTAATTCGTCAGTTATTCTACCAATTACAAAGGAAATATGCAAGCTCTACGTTTATATATACGGATGCATCGAAAACTGAAGAAAGCATGGGGTCTGCTGTGGTAATGCCAAACCAAACGTTCTACTATCGTATTCCAAACATATGCAGCACCTTTACAGCGGAGTTATATGCCATACAACAGGCTCTACATCACGTGTCACACTCACCTATGCAGAGATATGCAATTTGCACCGACTCGTTAAGCGCAATCCAGGCAATCCAGCAAACACACTATTCCTCAAGTCCTATGATTCAAAACGTTAAAACACAAGTATCTAATTTATTAAGTCATGGAAAGGAAATAGTGATGATCTATGTACCATCCCATATAGGAATAAGAGGAAATGAAAAAGCCGATAAAGCAGCACGCGATGCAACTTTAAGACCAACACAAGCAAACAACATTCACACAATTGGTGACATCAAAAATCATTTTCAATTAAAGATACAAGAAATATGGCAAAACAAGTGGAATCTAAGTACAACTAAACTTAGAGAAATTATTCCTGATGTTGATCATTCTCTGCCGCTACCCACGGACAGAGCATCGCAAGTGAGAGTTACAAGAATCAGAATAGGTCACACCAAATTTACCCATGGGTACATATTTAGTGGAGAAAGACAACCCATATGTAATGCATGCCAAGTTACGAATACAATCAAACATATACTCGTGGAATGTCCGAAATATGCTGTACAACGCAGAACAAGTAAGATACCTGCCGATATTAAAGAAGCAATTGGTAACACCCCTCAAAATGTACGACGATTAATCAACTTTTTGAAATATGTAAATATGTATAATGAATTGTAAATTATAAATAAACTGTACCATATGAGCTAATGACCCATAGTGGTCGATGCTAATAATAATAAAAAAAAAATAAAAAATCTTATGTCGAACGAAATCCTATCTAGTGTTAACAGATTAATATTTCAGAATAACAAAAAGGCCTTTGTGGCAAGTGTTTACGAAGCATCAATATATTGCCAGGAAGAACTTAATAAATTAATGCAAAACCATATACAAACCATTTTTCAACATTGTGTTGTGCTTCTGCTGTTGAATCTTCTATTAGGTCTGTTTATTAAAGCCGATGGGGTCAATTTGATCATTCGAACGACTATCCTAATGCAATTACCACGGGATGAACATCAACCACACAATGTTCTCCCATATATTTCACCCAATCACTCCTCGGGTGCTATTCTTGAAACCGTGCGGACAGAATCTGTGTGCGGATCAGCCGGCATATCGCATACGAATATATAAATCGAATTCTGGGATCGTGGGAATGTATCCGCATGCGAATTTATAGCGCGGAAATACATGGAGTGCGTAGTATTCATGCGTATGCAAGCTTCGCATGTGGAATGGCATCTGTTTAGCTGGATATACCTATTATAAATCTACTTTTTCTAAAGTAAAAGAACTGCCTAGTGGAAAGTTTTCATATGTTGTTGTTATAGTAATAAATTTAAGATAATAACATTTTTTCTCCATTCACTTATTTATTGGTACATAATTGCTAATTGCTATCTACATTAGATGGCAAATGTTGAAGATATTACTCAATTAGAAGCTGTTTATAATCTTGAATTGGCTGAGAATCATGCGAATACTGAAAGGAGAACCTTGCAACTGTATGATGCCTTTAATTTATCGGAATTGCAATTTCAAAAATTATTTCGTCTACCCAGACAACTAACAAGAAATTTAATTCACGAAGTAGACAATTATATAGAACTCTCAGAATATCTGCCTTAGATTCCACTACCACGGTAATTAATATCAATAATTATTACCAAATTTACATTATTGTTACACTATGATTTTTATCTACGACAGTGTGTAAAATTGATTTTTAGTTGGCAGTTTTAAGTTTGTAAAACGACTGTGAAACGGTTGTATGTTATTAATTATTGCTCAAATACCACTTTTACTTATTGATACAAGTTATTTCGTCGGATAGCCAGAAACGCCAGGGTTCTGTTTGTCCACTCAAGTATATAGATCCAGTACACATAAAATAAGTAAATATTCAAGGGTAATACCACAAGTAGTGGATATATTTTTGACAAATATTTTGCCGTTTCCATGTAAATTATTGCGTTTAAATTTCACGAAACAAAATCATATCAAAAATGTCACGAGTCGAAGGCGAGTGACATTTAAATGTGATTTTGTTGAGTGAAATTTGCAATAATTTCTATGGAAATGGCAAAATATTTAAAAAAAATATATTCACTTCGAGTGGTATTTGGGACGACTATTTAACGATATTAATACATAACGATTAACTTTATTGAAAAATAATCGAACAATTAATATTCATCCTCAATTAAATTCAGCGGAATACTTCCAAAACACAACATTTTTAAATTTTTAATGGAAGCCAAACTTTGTTCACACAGTTTGTTGGTGTTTAGTTTTACGTAACCTAGCGATATCGCTAAGGACAGAACATCGTTGCTAAGCGATATCTCGCAACAAGACTATTTAGTTTTTGAGTAAGTACATTGTTTTGTGAATATTTTGCATGGTGCCCAATATTCAGTGATATACTGCTGTTATTGGTTGAAAAAAGCAAATATCTGCAATATGATTGGCTTATATGTTATAGTGTTGAATAGTCATTCAAATATTTACAAGTCAAATCAAAATAATACTCTGTATAAAATCCACAAGAATAAAGATATAATCTGGTCTACGGGAAGCCGGACGCCTGAGTGGTTAGGCAGACCACTTTGCCTCTCACGTTCGCTTGTCTTCGGAAGTCAGATCAGGACCGTTACAGAGAGCCGTAGAGTCCCTATATATAAAGAGTTGGGACATGTAGGCGACTCATTTTGGATCCACAAATCATGGAGTACCTGATTTTTGTTAAATTTAAATTTTATGCAGATCATGCATACCTATGGACAACAGTTTGGCAACCACTACAAATTAGAATCACATATTGTGACAGTTGTGACGAATACTTAACATATATATTTTTAATTTGAAAAATATTGTGCAATGACTGGTGGTTCAGCGATTAATTCTAAAAATCGAACAGATCTGGGATATTATTTGCATCTTTTTTTAAGGAATGAGAAAATAAAGCGTAGCTGGGTAAATAACAGCAAAATTAAGAATTTTAAGTCAACAAGCCGTGTATTCTCTGAATGTCATTTTTTGGCAATGGTCTATTATGATATGTTTTATCGGACTTTTTCCACTGCCGCCGTTTTTGTAATAAACAATTTGGGGATGATCAGTGGTTGTTTAAAAGTCGAAAAACGAGACTGCAATACAATGCTATTCCAATATTATGCAATTTTTGGTAACCAGATTTAAATAAATGTGAAAGTTCTGAAATAGACGAAAACGAACTAATCGATGTTGAAAGCATCAAACGGCAGATTATTCTGGCCAGTGTTAATCAGTACAAAAAGAAAATTTTCCTTGAATTACGTCGTCTCAAATTCACTAACGTTAGTTGTTGAGCATTACATTCGTATTCATACCAGATTTACAGCTGCCACTAAACATCCTACCCGACACCTAAGATTATAACCAGAGGTTTTTCATAAGACAAGATTTCAATACCTGTTTATATCTAACCACAGTTCACTTAAGTCATCAGAAATACTTTTTACCATAACCTGAAAACACACTAGGTAGAACTAAAAACGTAACTAAATTTTTCTTGCACGTTGCCTCAGATTTCTAAATGAATGCATTCTGTGATTTGACATGTCAATTAATGTCATTTTTGTTATCTTAAATCTTTCAAATATAAAAAAATGAAATATATTATTGCTGAATCATGTGGTCCTTGATTTGTGGATCCAATGTCCCAACTCTTTATATATAGGAACTCTAGAGAGCCGTAGAGTTCCTATATGTACTAAGAGTTGAGCCATTGGATCCACAAATCAAGGACCATGTGATATAGCAAAGATATATTTCATTTATTTTAGTTGAAAGAACTATACGCAAAGTTTAAAATTGGCAAAAATCAGGTACTCCATGGTTTGTGGATCCAAAACAAGTCACCCTACATGTCCCAACTCTTTCATATACAGGGACTCTAGAGAGCCGTGGTTTGGGGCGTCCTCGTACGGTCAAATTAAGAAACGCAAGAATAACTGTCAGATATTGTTGTTGTAATGGCGATTAATAAAAGGGGTGGAATTTCTTGTTTGTTCAGGGGTTTTTTGTTTGAACTTTACTTAGGGCAAGGGCAGGCCTCGCTTAAGCTAAACTGCAGTGCCCTGAAGATGTTTATAAGAAAGTAATGACTGTGAATTTAGTTATATTTCCTGAAATTATAGCAATAACTTAAGTTTTACGTTACCGACCCAAATTGCTTCTGGGAGCTTGTATTTTAATACAAGGGCACTGCAGGAGGTAACTGGAAGCTATCAAAGAGCGTCCCCACAGGTGAGTCAAGCTCTGAGTTCTTGCAAGTAATTTTATGGCCTGGTGCCTCGTGATTTAAGAGCACGACCGGTTATTGGAAGCTCGCAAGTAGCATTCTCATAAATGAGTTAATCTCTTAACGAATTTAAATAATTTCGTATTGCTTCTTGAGGGTGGTTTCGGAAAGCGGTTTCAGGGAGTTTTTAATACCCCAGGTATTTAGTCAATAAGCCACATGAGTTTCAACAGGAACAGAGCTGAAAGCTGGTCAGGAACGGCGGACGCAAGTTCCTGTAACCGCCTGAGTTCCCTGGTTTTATAGCCCGGGAGCCAGCGACATATTTTTGTCAGTTATTTCCTCCCGGTCGATAATTTGAGAATCGCTTCATTTAGTTGTGCCGTGAAGCGCAGTGATCGTCAGCTGCGGGACCATGGTCGGGATAGGCGATAGCAGCCATCCACGCACGTAAAAAAAAATTTATTTTCAGTGATTTCCTCCCGGCTGAAAATTTGTTAAATAATAGCTTACATATCAGTTATAGTAATAAAAAAAGTCAGCTGGCTGAATGGCGCAGGAAACCTCGTCAGCTGATACATTTAAATAGGTGAGCGGCCGTCAGACGTGGCTTCCGCGCTACACCTTTGACTGCATCAGCTGACGACTTTCCCGTCGACATACAGCCAGCTGACTTTATTTTTATCAAAACAAATATTCTTTGTATTTTTACACGTTTATACAAGCAGCTGACGTATAATCCGACATCAGCAGCCAGCTGACATTCTTTTATTACTATAAGTGATATGTAAGCTATTATTTAACAAATTTTCAGCCGGGAGGAAATCACTGAAAATAATTTCTTTTTATACGTGCGTGGGTGGCTGCTATCGTCTATCCCGACCATGGTCCCGCAGCTGACGTTCACAACGCTTCATAGAGGAACTAAATGAAGCATTATACGAATTATCGACTGAGAGGAATTTGGTCGCAAAAATCTGTCACTGGCTCCAGGGCTATTATACCTTACCAGGCCTCCTAATCTGGGCTTGAATTTAGGCAGGAATGTGTGGATCTCGACTGGTCGGGTACTCGCGCAGAACGAAGCTTAAATGCAGTTACCTTCATCCGCGCGTCTTTAAGATGCATTTAGCTGATTGTGGCGATGTTTTAGGGACGTCCAAATTCGAGCGCATTACAATGCGTAAAAATACGAATTTTGGCCGGCGCTAACGTCACAACTGTTTAATAACATGTTTTCATTAGTGTACGTCGTCAGTAGCAACGTGTCTTAAAATTGTTAAATACGCAAAATTGCGACAGTTTGCTAGTAATCCTAATTTACATTTAAATATATTTTTTTATATTTACCGTTTTTTCTAGATTATATCGTAGATAAAATATTGTACGATACACATGCGTAAAGCATCTTTAGTCACTCACGGGGCTTCAAACGCTCACTCACTCGCGTTTTACCTCTACCCCACTCGTAACTAAAGACTGGCTTTACACACTTTAATCGTAAATTACTATTAATGTATTAAGTATTTATTAGTAATTATTTGAGGTATTGACTGCACTAAGGATTTATGTAAGTGGCAGTTATCAAACTGATATTGGATTAAATGTTTATACACCAATAAGTCAGCCTTCTGTTAGCCGTTGTATACGGGAAATAAGCAATATAGAATTCTTGGGTTAAATTTACGGGATCTACAGACGGATTAAAAGCTATTCGAAATTAGTAAGTTAATAAGTTAGTACTAGCAATCAGTCAGACAAATGTCTCATTTAATAAAACAAAAAAAACCGTTTTTCAAATAGAACAGCGTCCCGGACGGACCAGCGTCCCGGACGGACGGAAATCACGTGATTTCTCGAAAACCGGAAGTGTCACGTGACTGAAATTCGGTTCCTGACCTGACATGACCATTCCAAACATATAACTTTAATAAATTTTTTCTCTATCTCTTACGGTTTGGCTGCTGAAACAGCGTCCCGGACGGACCAGCGTCCCGGACGGACGGAAATCACGTGATTTCTCGAAAACCGGAAGTGTCACGTGACTGAAATTCGGTTCCTGACCTGACATGACCATTCCAGACATATAACTTCCATAACTTTTTTCTCTATCTCTTACGGTTTGGCAGCTGAAACAGCGTCCCGGACGGACCAGCGTCCCGGACAGACAAGTCTATTAGATAAAGGACAAGCAATCCAGTGAGACAAATGTCTCATTTAAAAAAACAAAAAAGACCGTTTTTCAAATAGAACGCGTATTAAATAAAAACTGTACCCAGACCTGGAAGGTGCCAAAGTGGTTGCCTAACCGATCGAGGTTTTAAGGCGCAGAGGGCATCGGAACATTCTGGAAGCTGTCAAAGTGGTTGCCTAACCGATCGAGGTTTTAAGGCGCAGAGGGTCGCAGCTCCGTTTGGCTGCTGAAACAGTTTTTATTTAATAGGCGTTCTATTTGAAAAACGGTCTTTTTTGTGATTTCTCGAAAACCGGAAGTGTCACGTGACTGAAATTCGGTTCCTGTCCTGACATGACCATTCCAAACATATAACTTTCATAACTTTTTTCTCTATCTCTTACGGTTTGGCTGCTGAAACAGCGTCCCGGACGGACCAGCGTCCCGGACAAGTCTATTATATATAGATATGAATTACAATTTGCAACACGTATTGGAATATTGTACATGTAAATATTACAATTTTTAAATTCTATCAAAAATTTCATTTCACTGGCGTGGTCGGTTGCATAGATTGGACTCATTTTGCAATAGTTGCATCCCGAATCGACGAGCACGTATATGTTTATATAAAAGGCTATCACTCTTTAAATGTTCAACTAGTAAGTATTTTAGTCGTCCATGATTTTTAAAAACTAATTAAAACTATTTCCAGACATGTGATGCAAATCTTAAAATTTTACATGCAAGTGTTAGATATCCAGAGAGTACACACAGGGCCCCCGTAAGGGCTACTGGTGCCTGTGTGCAAAAAAGGATTTTAGCTCCCCTTAAGGCATTTTGGATCATGTTTTTTTATTTTTTTTTTTGAAGGTAGGTAGGTAGGTAGGTGCTTGAAATAAAGCAAAAAACTGAACTTTAGAAGTCATATTTATTTGTAGACTAAAATATCAAAATGAAACAAACAGAATAAAATCATAACAAAATAAATTAAAATAAATTCTTGTTCACACCCATTTTAAAGCATTTACTTAACTAATGGGGTACAGACACGTTGTTTATAAATACTAGAATATAACCCAAAACTAAAAATCACATTTTTTTTAGAAACAAATAACAGAAATATTGCCTAATGTCTACATATATATAAGTACTACTTTCTACTTATACTTAGATATTTTAAAAAAATATGCAGATAGTTCTGATAACAAATACCTAGGTAACTTCGTTATAAAATCAAAAATGATAGCTAGGTACAATAGAAAAATAAAAAATAGCTATTGTAGTAGCGATATTTTCCGAGACTTTGCTGTTGCAAATTCATTAAATACATCTCTAAAATTTATACCATCAAAAATTTCTTGTTCAATTGCTAATATTGCTAGCCCAGACAATCTTTCTTGAAGCATTGTCGATCTTAAATAATTTTTAATGATTTTTAACTTTGAAAAAGATCGCTCGCCAGAAGCTACAGATACAGGCAATGTCAGAAGAATTCTTAGTGAAATGCTTACGTTTGGTAGGGTGGAGATTAAATTGTTTTCAAATATATATTGTAAAATACTTAAGGGGTCAGTATCATCAAGTAATGAAAACAACTTTAACGCTTTAATTCCATTAAACAAATCATTGGAGTCTATATCCTTATTATCCTGATTTGTCAGTCGTTCTTCAAGAACAGAACAACGTTTTAAAATTTCGCTGTCACTTAATTTGAATATGTCGCTAAAAAATCCGAAAATATTATCATACTCATTTAATAAGTCAAATCGGTTTTTTAGAGGGCTTAAAGTTTGATCTATAATTTTTAAGAAAAAACTAATTTTAAAGACGGTTTTTGGATCATGAGGGGTCTCATCTCGGTGTTCATAGTCAAACAGTTTTGGTTTAAATTTCCTCCTGATCATTGGTAACGGTGGAAAGTCTTCTTCAATTTCGAGAGAGTGCTACTTCTTTCGCTTGTACAAGAATTTCTTGAAATGATTGGTCAGATCTATATTGCTGGAAGTGATCAACTAAATTTTTTAGGTAGGTTTGGCATACTTTAATATTAATTGTAGCACTTTGGATTTGTTTTTTTGACAATATTTATATGAAATAAAACGTCATGCCAAATAATAATTCCACAAATAAATTGAAAATTTTGTACAGACATTAAGAGGGAACTCGCTTTAAGTCTTGCATCAATGTGAAAGGAATTATCTTCAGCTACTTCTAGAAGACTTTCGCAAACCTTAATTAAATAAAGTTTAAGGGGCTTTACTGCATCAATTCTGCTGGACCATCTTGTCTCACTTAGAGGCTTTAAACTTAACCCGGGGACATTTTTTCTCATAACATCCCACCTTTTTGTGGATGACGAAAAAAAATTATATAACTCTTGCACAAGATTAAAAAAGTTTATTGTATTATCTGACACCTTAGAAGCGTCATTTACTGTTAAGTTCAAAGCATGAGCCGCACAAGGTACACAAAGGGCTCTCGGATTCGCATCAAGAATGCGTTTTTGAAGCCCAACATGGTTTTCCTTCATGTTTGCCCCATTATCATAACCTTGTCCCCTAATATTTTTAATATCTAAATTTAATTTTTTCAAAATTTTTGTCACAAATGTATATATCCCTTCCCCTGTAGAGTCCAGTATTGGATTAAACGCAATAAAACTTTCCTTAACTTCAACCTTTTTTGAAGTGGTGTTAAGGACAACGTACCTCAGAACAAGACTAATTTGCTCAGTATGACTAGTGTCTGGTGTACAATCTAATATTATTGAAACATATTTTGAACTGCGAACCATTTCTAAAATATTATTTCTTACTTTAGACGACAATAATTCAATTATTTCATTCTGTATTTGCACGCCTAAATAATGAGTCATTTTAACAGATTTTTTTTGGGAGTTACACACTCGGCTAAAGTGCTGTCTCATCACTGAAGCAAAAGAGGCAATCATCTCAACAGCTTTTAGAAAATTTCCATATTCATGTTCGAAAAGTAATTTAGAAGAACCTTGAAATGCCAAGCATTGTGTATATAAATACTTAACAATCGCAATAATTCTTTCCAACCCGTCGCGCCAATATTTTTTTCCGTTTCTAAAATCCGCAGGTGATGAGCATTAACAGTCGTAGATGTCTCCAACATTTTTTTTAAATTTACCCAAGTGTTCATATAACTGTTGTGTAAAATTGACGTTTCGTGTCTCTTCATTAGCAAAGACAAGTGTTGCCAATCAGATACTCCATTTGGATCACAAAAAGTGTTAGGAGTTTTACAAAACAACTTGCAACAAAAATAAAATACAGAATCTTTAGAAATAGAGTAAATAAGCCAAGTCCTTTCGACTTTTTCTCCATTTGCTAGACTTCTTACAAAGTATTTGCACGAAAACTTTCTGTTATCTTTATTACCACGAAAGCTAAAACTGATGTCTATCAAGGGCGGACAAAGTTTCACCAATATTCTAGCTATCTCATTGGTGATTCTTTCGGGCCACAAACCGGGGTCGGACGGAATTATATCGACACTAGCCTCATTAAAGCCTTCATCGAAAGTGTCACTTGCAGCAGGTATTTCGGTAGCTGACATTACCGAACTTCTTACACAAGCTGAATTACCTGAAGTGGATTGTTCAAGTGCTGTAGACGAGGATGGTGTCATCGCTTCATCGGGCTCTGCATCAGTAGAAGCTGTGTTGCTGCTACAACCGCCGCCACTTGTTGCAGGACCTGATGTTACCGTGGTCGCCTCTGTTGAAATTTCAGATGGTCCACTCACGGTTACTGATATTACGGATTTAGAATCTTGAGGTTCGGCCGCATCGATAGTCTCCGTGGAATCTTGATTGTTTTGCAAGAAGTGCTTTAAAGATCTAGCCATTTTTTCCCTTTCTTGTAGTCTCAGTTTCTTTTGCTTGCGAAACTTCGCACCTGAAGGTCTTTTTCTTTTATCCTGAAAAACAAATAAATAATTAGTACTCATGGGAATTAGGAATTAACTTCTAAAGTAAGCACAATAATAAGCACCAAGTTTGCATATTTGAGTAAAAAGCAATTTGTTCGAGCCCTTTCAGCTTAAACCCTTTCAAAAATAAAGGTAGAAAAAATATTAAACTAATTTGATCTTATAGCCCTTAAAAAACCCTACAAAATGGTTTTTAAAAAAGTTCGATAGCATAAAAACTAAGCGAGTTATGGATAAAAAAACAATTACTTTTTTAAACTCGTACATGACATTTCAATTAATAAAAAGATATTTGGGTAAAAAAAATTAATTATAACCAGTATCCTATAAAGGGTTAATGTTGATAGTATAAAGTAGGAAACACTTACCATTTTATAAAAAATCAAACCGCTGAAATTGCAGTCAGCAGGGATTCAGCACTTAATGTTTTAGAAAAAAAGTAGTAAACAAAATATTATACAACACAACACTTGACAAAATAAAAATAACTTTAAATGTAAAAATTAATAGGATTACTTGTTTTTATGCACTTGTTGCACGGTCCAGTGAACTAACCGGTTTAAAAACGCCTCAGGCGATGCATCGCTTTTATAGCGCTCCAGGCATTATTCATGTCTGAACAGGAAAAATCAAGAAACTACCGCCTGACATGTTCTCGCAACATAGGAATCGGCAGTAACTGGATGATATACTAATAAAATTTCGTGTGTATTTATACCTAATCCTATTTAATTTCTTAACTTTTATTTTAAAATTAATTTTTGTTTTTTGTTTTTTTTTGCAAATTTTTTTGCAATTTTTTTGGACCCTGGGTTTTGGCGCCCCTAAAGGATGGCGCCCGTGTGCATTGCACACTTTGCACATATGGTAGCGGGGGCCCTGAGTACACATGACAGTTACGTTTGGAACCACAGCAATTTAAAAGATTATTTTGTAAATCTCTATAATAGGGAACTTACATCATTTTTCTACTAGGTATCACCACGTGTCATGTATTTGACACGCGACATCCGGGTGTGACAGCGAGGAAAAGAAAGCTCTGACCTTCCGCCTTGCAGGTCAAGCTCCTTCATGGGGTGTTAGTGCCTCACCATTATTATTATCTATACACCAATATCTAATAGATAGTTATAGGTACAGGATAATGAAATGTTGACATTTATGCTGTTGTAGGAGATTCTGGCTATGCACTGAGATCATATATGTGAACACCACCTACAAACCCCGAACCTCTACCTGGTACCTGAATATATGTACAGTCGTGTTCAAAAATGTGTTGTACAGAGACAGTTTATTGGTGGTTGTGGTATTACTCAACAAAGGCTCACACTATATCATCAACTAGGTAGACCTAGATGTGTGCTCTCAAAATATTTGTATAAATAACACTTTTTTGAACTGTATGTACTTAATTTTTTATATTCACAAAGCACAAAAGCTGTACAACACTTTAATGAACGCGACTGTACAATCAAACACATAGCAGTACGCAATCGTTAATAGAAATATGCAATGGTGTCTTAAAGATGTGTTTTAGGTGTCTTCTAAAGCACCGTGTACGTAATTACGATCCGGAAACAGCAGCCAAAATTACACAATCTTATATCGTACTGCATCACGGCCTTCTGGATTAGCGATTAGCGTGCCTGCCGGCTTTCAGCGGCCTGTTCATTTACAAGCTTTTCGAGTGATCCGCGTGGCGCTAGTTATGCGGGGGATTTGGAAGTGTTGGCTCAGCGTTTAAAATGCAGAAGGCTGAGCTGGCGCCGCGCATTCAACAAAATACTTTCACTTATAATACCATGAGTAGTCAAAGTTGCAACGGTACTTGCCCTCTGCTAATTAGGGCTAATGAATTTAACTAATTTTTCCTTCAGGTAGCTTATCAGTCGGAGATGATTTAGTTCAGCCAGATATACACTTGAAGATTAACAAGCAAACACTAAGATAACTTTAAACAGTTTAATTATAAGATTCAGTATTTACAAACATAGGTATTGTTCTTTAGAAATCAAATAAAATGTATTTTACAATGTGTTTAATCAATTATGTTGGGGACCCGGCTGCTCGTTCCTTGCGTGCTGGCATCCCACTTTGCATTCGTGTGTGGAAGGTCCGAATAGCCGCCTTCTGCAGAAATCGCCCGGACGCCACTGACCGCGAAGACGAATTGCCCAAAGTAAGCCGCAGTGGTGCCAACTTCCGGACTCGAACGTCCCCTTCGGCGCCGAAACCGCGTGCAACTGCAAATATAGGTTAATCTCGAATATGTTATATTTTTCGCCTTACAACTCCGTGCTAGCGGTCTAATTCTCGTGGACTCGGTGAAGTGTTTGTGCGACTGGCAGCCGGTGGGAAGTTGTTGACGTCCTGACACCTGGAGGTCCGGTTCGTGGAGGTTACTTCTACAGCTCGCGGCTCCGAGAGTGCTGCAGCTGACAGGTAGCGATTTCGATCGGTAAGTGCAGTCCTATAGTCAAACAGAAATTAAACACAATCTTACAGTGGCCTTCCAGGCCGTGCAAACAGAGTGCTGGACGCTGGATTTATTTTGTATCGCCAAATTGACATATGAAACGGCCTGGTTTGTTAAACCCTCGTTTCGAATACGTCGTCCAGGAAATTTTGGTGCAATCATTTACTAGCGTCCTCCAAGCGACGCTTCAATAATTATTAGTTCAGGATATTTGCAAGTGTTAAATTTAAACAGCGAAACGGTTTCAATAATTATTAATTCGGGATATTTACAATTGTTAAATTTAAACAACGAAACGGTTTCAATAATTATTAGTTCGGGATATTTACAAGGGTTAAATTTCAACAGCGAAACGGTGTCCCATTAGTGAGCGTCGTTTCTTAAAGCTGTCTACTCGGGGAACGAGTTCAAATAAACAATAGCTAGGAACACGGTCTCCAAGACTGGAGGCTTCGGGTTCAAACTCAGCTAAGGGAAAATGCTAAGATCGGGACGGGAAAAATTCTCTCTAAACGGTCGGATAGGATCAGGATTGGGGAGGATTTGGGGCTGGAAGGATACTGGAATGTATGCGGATGAATGTATGAATGAAGTCTGCCCCTTGGAACGGACGAGAAACAGCTTTTATAGCTCCTCTTCGTGTTTCGTGCATCAAGCCACCACCTCGGGCATTTTAAGTGGGGGAGCACCGCAATACGTAGAGCAGGGATCTCTTGATGACGTAGCGGGCCGCGCGTGCGAAAAATTCGAACTTGTGACGTAGAAATCGCTAGGCTGGAACGCGCGAATTGATTTTAATTCACAAAAACGCGTTTCGACTGGGCGAATCGTTACAAAGTTATGTCGACTATTTTTGCGGTGGTGTCACGAATATCCATTGCGCTTTGGTATGATCCCAAGCGCAATGGACATGAGTAGTGATACCACCGCAAAAATAATCTACTTAACTTTGACTAAGAATGGTATTCGAGGGACTATTTAATGAACCAAACTACTTTTTCAAATTAGTTTTCAGTAAATCTAGCAACAAACTACTCAATTTCTATAGTAACAGAACACTAATATTGACTTTTTCTAATAAAAATCACATTTGTTTAAAATAGTCACTTGAATACTTTGTAGGAAGATATATCCACTGATATTTTTTTTGATTGGTCAAGAAATGTCAGAATTCTGGATTCTCATTGGTCACTTTTTAACAGATGACTGGTGAATTGAATAGTCAATTTTATCTTTTCGCACGCACAGAATGCTTGATTTTTGCGCGCAAGCAATATTTTCAAATTTTGACCTTTCTACGTACGCATTTTCGTTCATTGCAAATTTAGTTTGTTGCTTCTGTGAAAATCCATTTTGTATTTTTTTCGTATGTACCTACAAAAATGTCGGAAACACATAATAAATGCTTCGTGGCAACATGTAAAGATTATAAAATAACTAAGGTCTTTCATCAATTACCCTCAGATAACTTTTTACGAAGTAGGTGGAATTAATGTAAAACTAACCTAATTTAACGTTTCAGTCACAGAACAATAATCCAGGCAACAAACCAAAACTGACAGATAAAAGCTAAGTTTCAAACCACTGGCGTGGTTCTGAATCCCCGGATATGCCGAGTCACAACTTTGTAATGCGATTTGTCGCAAATGAACAGGCCGCTGAGAACCGTCAGGCACGCTAATCGAGAAGGCCGTGTACTGCATAGTATGTGTATTGCAGAACAAATTCCTGCGCCCGAATATGAGAAATTAAATGAAATGGATTTTGGTATGCTACCGAATAATAGAGGAGATGCAGTACTTACACGAGTCAATCCAGAATTGACTAAAGGAAGAGAAATGCAAAGAGCATGAATTAGTAGATATTTTGAATGACTTCTATATGTTTTGCACGATCGGTCATTTATGACTATTTACCATGGGTGTTTCCTTGACAGTAAGTGGAATTTACCAGTTGTTATAACTCAGACGCCAGCAAAATTACTTACCGATCTAAAAACTGCACAGCAAAAATACTTACCGACGCCTTTTTAAAAAACAATCAAAATTAGTCTTAAGGGCCCAATTTTATGAAATTTTATTTGACAAATAAGAAATTGGTGACCTAGTGATGTGTACCATATCACTCTGATCATTTCGATGTATTTCCCTCGTTTTAATTTCTTAGTGAATAATTTATAATTTTTTGTATAATTTTAATGGGTCTTGGACACAACGCCCACTGGTCACAACGTCCACCACCTAGTATGGCCGCCATGTTGGACACAACGTCCACTTTTAAATTTGGTCATAACGTCCACCCTGGTCACAACGTCCACCGCCACAACGCCCACTCTGGTCACAACGTCCACCTTCGCATTTGGTCATAACGTCCACCTTGGACACAACGTCCACCGCCATAACGCCCACTCTGGTCACAACGTCCACCGACGCCTCTTGAGAATAACAGTTTACGGCGTCGGTCGTAACGTCCACTCTGGACACAACGTCCACCGCCATATCGCCCACTCTGGTCACAACGTCCACTTTCAAATTTGGTCACAACGTCCACCTTGGACACAACGTCCACCGCCATAACGCCCACTCTGGTCACAACGTCCACCTTCGCATTTAGTCATAACGCCCACCTTGGACACAACGTCCACCGCCATATCGCCCACTCTGGTCACAACGCCCACTTTCAAATTTGGTCACAACGTCCACCTTGGACACAACGTCCACCGCCATAACGCCCACTCTGGTCACAACGTCCACCTTCGCATTTAGTCATAACGCCCACCTTGGACACAACGTCCACCGCCATATCGCCCACTCTGGTCACAACGTCCACTTTCAAATTTGGTCACAACGTCCACCTTGGACACAACGTCCACCGCCATAACGCCCACTCTGGCCACAACGCCCACCTTCGCATTTGGTCATAACGTCCACCTTGGACACAACGTCCACTTTTGTTTTACTGGTTATTTATTAATAAATTTTTAACTGCCTTCGTTAATGCTTTTTGAGTGGACTAATGTTCTTTAGAATTTTAAAAAATGTTGGTTTTAGGCTATTTTATGTATTTTTTTAACCAATGTATAGTTTCAACTACTTCCTCCCCATTCTTGACGATTTTGGTCCTATTTTCTGCTGGATTTTGTCTAGTGTATGTATTTCCAGCTCGTTTATCATATAAATCGGTATACGAAGAATAATGGTCCTGTCATAACACTAAATACTTATAACGATTCGTTGGTTTACATGAATAACTGTTTTCTTATTGTATCGGAAAGTATTCAAACCTTCCCTGTCAAATAGTAGATTATGTTATTAGGAGTAAAAGTGATACTTTATGTGGCGAAGCTGAAGTTTATTTAGCCGAACGTTAGTGAGGCAAATAATTCAGCTAAGCCACATAAAGTCACTTTTACTCCGAATAACATATACTATTTTATCCGCAAACGTATTCAGGTAAATTTCAGGCGAGCACTGTACCCCTGCGCCAACCTCTGTTGTTCAGATAACGCGCAACTGTAATGATATATGAACATACTGAATCACCCGTGCTAATAGCACACGGCCACAGCAGCTGTCACACCATAACCCACGGCGACAGATGCTCCGATCCGCTGCTTAAAGGTTTATTTAAATTAAAACTTTTTCGTACTTTTTTGAAAATAAAAACCGGCCTACGAACTAATTCTAAAAATTAGCAAAATTTTAAGCCATCATACAATTTAATCGGTCCAGTATCTTCGGAGGAGATAGCGAACAAACATAGAAAGAAAGAAAGAGAGCAACCATTTTGTGTGCTTAGGCAGATAAAGTACGCAAAAGTCGCTATTTTGTCTGCTTAGGCAGATAAAGTGACACTTTTATCTTGTCAATAAAGACAAATAAGTTGTCACTTTTGTGACGTTTGCGGATAAAATATTTTTATTTTCACCGTTTTACTTAAAAATTTCCACATTTTGGTTTTGTAACTATAAACGAGAAAGAGATACCGTCGCTAAAATAAAACGTGGTTGTCGGTGCTGTCCTACTAAGTACAAATCCCCTATTTGCTTTTAGTGTTTTACCACATACTTTAGAATATTTTAATGCTTATAGTAATGTAGTTTCTTAATGTTACCTAGGGTCTCTAAATGACATTGACAAATTAGACAGCTCTGTTAGTTAACTGGGTCAGATAGAGGACCTTCAGGGCCGATTTTAGATATTTGCGGACCCTAGACGAAAGAATCAAACATGGGGTTTAGTGGTGGCATGATTTTAAATGACAGCGCGGCCCATTTCACTTTCACCAAACATATATTACACGTGAATTCCCGAAGCAAATAAAGATAAAAGCCAGCTGAAGAAAATACATATATTTTTCCACGATTGGGAGTAAAAATCAGTTTCTAGATTGGTTATAAAAATTGTGGCAGAATTTTCATTTTAAAGCATATATTCACTTATAATACCATGAGTAGTCAAAGTTATGTCGACTATTTTTGCGGTGGTGTCACGAATGTCCATTGCGCTTTGGTACGATTAGGACGAGTGCGCTAGCACGAGTCCTAATCCCAAGCGCAATGGACATGAGTAGTGATACCACCGCAAAAATAATCTACTTAACTTTGACTAAGAATGGTATTCGAGGGACTATTTAATGAACCAAACTACTTTTTCAAATTAGTTTTCAGTAAATCTAGCAACAAACTACGCAATTTCTATAGTAACAGAACACTAATATTGACTTTTTCTAATAAAAATCGCATTTGTTAAAAATAGTCACTTGAATACCTTCTAGGAAGATATATCCACTGATATTTTTTTGATTGGTCAAGAAACGTCAAAATTCTGGATTTTCATTGGTCACTTTTTGACAGATGACAGGTGAATTGAATAGTCATTATAAAAAATATATGTATGTTGTTACTTATAATACAATTCAAAGCCTACTAAATATTGCAGCATAATTCCAATTGACTGGAACGCTTTATGAAAATAATTGTTTCTACTATAGGTCGTGGACAAAATAATATATACAAGGCAGGAGTGAACGCGGGCTTCGCCCTTGGGCTTTAAACTTACACTTCGAACAAAATCATGCTTTACTCTTTTTTTCTGTATAATGTACTATGTAATTGTGTAAAAAAGTCATTTTAATAGGAACAGTACTAAAAATTCTAAATGGGTTTACACCGAACTTCCCTCGCGCGAATTAGATCAATTTACAAATTTTAAAAAATGTATCCCGCTGGGGTTTGAAGCCGCCGCATCTGCATAGCGATCGTAACCGCACCTGCGTAGCAATCGACTGCATCGAAAAGTCGAACTGCGCCATTGAGCCTAATTGAAATGAGTGCGACGCGCGCTTCTATTTAAGGGAACGGTCTTACTGTTGAAACGTTTTAACCCTTTTGTGACATTATCCTGTATCTGTTGAGTCCTATTTTCGACAAGTGTAAAGCCTGACCTATGTGAAAATTATTACTTACTTCTATTTTAAAATAAACAAAGTGTTATTTTTTAAGGTGCTCACCTTGTATATGTTTGTCTGATATTTTCCCGGTTTCATTCCAGGTATATATATATATATATATATAATGTGTATGCAAAATATCATCTTCCTCCGACAAATAGTTTTTGAGTTATACCGCCAACAGACAGACGCAATTAAGAAAACCTGTTTTTCGTCATCTAGAGACCCTGAAACCTGAAGAAATCTCGGAAGGTAATTTTTTCGTGATTACAATACTTCCTTCGTCTTTCAGACGATGGAAGTAAAAAGTAACAAAATAAAAATAAATTAAAAGTAATAAACAATACCTAACTAATAAAGAAAATATCGTTTTTTGTCTAGAATTTAATTCAGTGAAATCGTTTAATATCTCGTCATAATTCAAAGACCGCATTGCTTCTGCTTCTATCTGAATTATAGATAACGTTAAAGCTCTGCCCAATACAGTTTGGTAGATATAATTTTTAAGTTTTAAAAGTGAGACATATTTTTCTAGAAGCATTACAAATCGACATAGTAAAATATACTCTTAAAACATTTCTACATTGGGAAGTTTAGAAATAATAATATTTTTTCAACCAAACTTACAAAGTAAGTGGTTACTATGATCGCTCTTTCTGTGTGTCTGTGTGTCTGTGTGTCTGTCGCACGGTTCCCGTTAAGGCAGAATACAACTGATGGTGGATTCCTATGTATTTTTGTCCCCTGAATCCGAATCCACCACTGGCTTTTCGATATCTCAACCCGTTTTCGAAATATTCGACTTTAATGTTCGAATTTTCACATTTTACGCTTTAATATCACTTTTATGTAGTTTTCTCTCCTGATTCCAAATATGTCACTCATTTCACGATATCTTGAATAGTTTTCGAGATATTTGATTTTTTAAAAATCCGAATTTTCTTTTTGTAAGTTTGGTTTTCAGCCGTACATGCGCGGCTAAGCTTTTTTTTTTATTATACATTTTACATCTCATAAGGCGAGTTTAAAGAATTCCTCGTAGGGCTGTCAATATTCTGAAAGGCCTGACGAATACACTGGTGTGCATTTATGTCCAGTTGACAGAGCCGAAATTAAACAATTTGTACGTGTAATCACAACTTAAAATATTAATAAGTGTGCTAGAGTAGCCAATAAAACAATATTGCATCATACACAATTACGTCTTAACTTTTTATATGTATAAATAACATAAGTTATCAGAAAACCAATAAAACAATCATTTTTTCCATCTTAAATGGTTATCTGTAATTATTACTAAATACTTTTATGTTCGTTATCGAATTTATTTGGACAGTTGAATTTTGAATTTTACCGCAAGTATATTCAGAAAATTTATTTTTGTATAAAATAAATGGTATACATTTAGTTTTTTCAATATTTAAAGTGAGGAAGTTATGCCATTTCACCAATTTCTTTATTAAAAAGTCATGGTATACACTGTCAAAGGATTTTATGCTGTATAACTTGCGTAAATTCTGGAAATTAGATAGTGTAAACGTCTTTTTTAGCCAAACAGTGTAGATGAAACTACTTTGTGCGTTGTAAAAAATCAATAATTCATTTTTTAATTAATTTTGCTACTATTTTAGCTAGAGATGGTAGCAACAATATTGGCCCATAATTTTCCACAACATCCTTCCTATTATTTTGAATATTTGTACGGAATGTACAATGGCAGTTTTCAGTACATCTGGAAATATATCAGTGTTTAGGACTTGATTTAATACAAACTGCATTGGTTCGATAAAATACTGTTTTCTTCTTTTTATTGATTTTAAGTTTTCGTCAGTCAAGTTCTCTATTTCTGATGATGTGGTGTTCATTAAATTATCTATTTCTTCCTTAGTTACTAGGGATAAAAATAAGGTCGAATTACCTGGGGAAACATTTTTATTCGCAATCACATTGTAATGTGTCAATTTCATGACATGACAACAGCTGGGAACTAGATGATTACTTGAAACTAGCCAGGAAATTATTACATACCCCGAAAAATATTACATACCTGAAGAGTGGGGTGTTTCCAGGGTAACAAAACATGGAGTGGGTTGTTTTCATGGTAACAAAGATATTAGCTACATCAAGATATCTATTATTCAGAATTCAATTGTAGTTATTTTTAAAATTAGATGATTGCAAATAAAATAGTATACATACCACGGTGGAAAGTTTCATCCCTGTCTCGAGATAAAGTTAACCTCGACGCTACGCGTCTCGGTAAACTACCTAATCTCTCGACAGTAATGAAACACTTCCCACCTCGGTATGTAATATACTATTATTATTAATGTATTGATTGTTTAATTAATTTTATTCGCAATCACATTGTAATGTGTCAATTTCATGACATAACAACAGCTGGGAACTAGATGATTACTTGAAACTAGCCAGGAAATTATTACATACCCCGAAAAATGTTTCCATAGTAACAAAACATTGAGTGGGTTGTTTTCATGGTAACAAAAATATTAGCTACATCAAGATATCTATACTGCGTCTCAGGGTGACTAGACAGTACAGGGCCTTATGGCAAACAGCGATGCCATATGTCTCCACAAAAGTGTTCTGTAGAAAAAACTCACCGATCACAGACAAACAAATCCGGCTATTGTAATAGAGACAGCTTAACTATAATCACTAATTACCTGGAACGTTTTGTCAGTGGAATTTCTGGTTTTCGTTTATTTCAGTCAACTTATACCATCGCCTGTTGCATAGAACTGGCAACGTCTGAGCGAAATTCCCATAAGGAAAGCATTCCCTATCCTCTCCAGGCTGTCTTGTCACCCTGAGACGCTCTATAGTATTCAGAATTCAATTGTAGTTATTTTTAAAATTAGATGATTGCAAATAAAATAGTATACATACCACGGTGGAAAGTTTCATCCCTGGCTCGAGATAAAGTTAACCTCGACGCTACGCGTCTCGGTAAACTACCTAATCTATCGACAGTAATGAAACACTTCCCACCTCGGTATGTAATATACTATTTTACCCTAAGTAGGTACATCAGCCATATCTTTACCTACCTCACTGAAATATCCATTGAATTCATCAGCGATTTGCTTTTCATTCTGGAGTTGTGTACCATATTTTGATATATTTGTTTTATGGTAGATTTACAAACAAGCACGAACATTCATACTGTAGTTTGCAGTTTTCCAGAGGTCTTTCGGATCAGAAGTTTTACTTACTTGTTGAGTATAATAATTACACTTAGCTGTTTTTATTCAAGTTGGTAATATATTGTAGTAATTTTTATAAGTTTATCGAATTTCATAAAGTAGTGCACTACATTTCTACATTAAAAACCGTTGAGTAACGTGATATTTTTCACCATAGCAACCATTACAGCATAGCAACGGCGATTCGTTTTACGTTTGGCACTGTCAGTCTATATACATAATACTCGAAGTTATCAAGTTAGGTTTTGCGTAAGTTTTTGACACAGACTGCCGCAAAACTTGACCTGCTAACCTCAAATTTGACAAAAACTTACAGTGATCACGCCTGATCACACTGGTCCGTTGAACATCCTTGTTTTTTATTGTGAGAATGAGAGAGTTAACCGACACACCAGTGCGATGGTGAGACATTGTCGAACACAGCCCTGTACTGCCAAACAAGGTCCTTAAATATAGCAAGCGTGGAAATATATGTCATCTCAGTAACCGCCATTTTCGTGCCCACTAACAATGAATTTTTGGCAAAGCCGTCGCGATTAGAGTGAGAAACGTCACAGCTTATCATTGAAAAGATTAAGGTTAGATGGTCTGAGAGTACCAGGATGTGCATCTTTGAACTGCTCTAACCATTCAAGACCTAGTTTTCGTTTATTTGGTTTTCCCGCTGACTAAAAAGGGAGAGAATTCTGGGTTCAAAATTCAAGGTTTAGATTTTCCGCCATTTGGCGATATTTTCGTACCCACTGCATAGTGGAAATACATGGGATGACCTGTATTTCCAAGCTTGCTATATTTATGGACCTTGCTGCCAAACGCATAACATCTACTGGAGCTGCTGATGTGCTTCAGTGCATAGAAAGTAGTTCTGCTTAGCTTGGTTATGTTTAGACATTTAGTGTCACTTGTATAATATAATATTTCACATTTTTTTATCTCTCTCTCTCTCTTTGACATGTTTCCCTTGTTTAAGGGTTTGTCGTACCCAGATTCCAGTTTTTTCGGTCCACCCAATCTCCTTCTTTTAATTCTCTTTCATCCATGGCTTTGTCTATATACGTTTTCCATTTAAATTTTGGGCGACCTCTTTTCCTTTTGCCACGTGGAGACCAATTCAGCACCTTCTTTGGCCATCTTTCCGCATTCATACGCTGCACGTGCCCATACCATCTTAAGGCTTTGTTTTCTAATTTCGTTGTAATGGATTTTGTTATTCCCATTCTTTGCCATATAACCTCTGTTCTCACTCTGTCTTGTCGTGTTAGCTGCAAACATCGTCTCATGTAATCGAGCTCTACTGATCTAATTTTGTCTCGCATTTTCTGTGTCATTGGCCATACTTCCCCACCGTATGTCACTACACTTTCTACAATGCTTTGAAATATATTCCTCTTGGTTTCAGTCCGGATATTTTTATTCCATATTATTCCATGGAGGGCTCTTGTGGCACATCGACCCATTCCTATTTTTCTTTCCACATCTCTGTCGATTTGGCCGGAATCAGATATTATGGAACCTAGGTATTTAAATTCGGTACATTTTTTAACCATTTCGTTTTCTATAGCCAAATCATTTGCTTCACCGCCAATACACATGTATTGAGTTTTATCCCAATTGATCTTCAATCCCCATTTTTCGAATTCCTCATGTAACTTTCGTATCATGTATATCATGTCCTCTTCGTCTTGGGCAAAAATAACCTGATCATCGGCGAATAGTAGTGAGTGCAGCGTTTTATTTCCTACCTTTATTCCCATTCCGCCACATTTCTTGTACCATGTTTCTAATGCCTGCTCTATATATATATTAAACAACAAAGGTGAAAGAGTACACCCTTGTTTTAAACCCTTGGTGATCACTGTACTCTTTGTCAACATTTTGCCAATTTTTATTTGTCCTTTATTATTAGTATATAATTTATTAACTACTACTATCCACTTTTCGTCCACCCCCATTCTTCTCATTGCCTGCCACAATTCACATCTAGGTACGTTGTCGTACGCCTTTTCCAGGTCCACAAATGTAACATGCGTTTCCAATTTTTTTTCCATATTTTTTTCGATAACTTGTCTCAAACAGAAGATATTGTCTAAACAAGATCGGCCTGAGCGAAAACCACTTTGTTCTTCACTAAAGTTTCTTATTTTTTCTTCTATTTTATTTTTTACGACTCTTCCAAATATTTTCGCCGTTGACGGTATTACACTAATACCGCGGTAATTAGAGCATAGTTTCTTACTTCCTTTCTTGTGTACAGATGTAATATAGCACTTATTCCATTCTTCTGGTATGTTTCCCCCCTGTTCTAATTGTTGAAATATTTTTGTAAGAAATTCTATCAGCTTTGGTCCGCCATACTTTAGGAGTTCCACTTTTATATTGCCAGGTCCAGCTGCTTTATTATTTTTACTTTCTCTCAATGCTTTTTTTACATCCTCTGTTTTTATTTCCGACTCCACTGCTGTTACATTTCCTTTCATTTGTGTTTCTGTTGCCCTATATTCCTCTCGTCTTTCCACTAGTAGTTCTTCGTAGTGTTGGATCCACATTTGCGATGGTATTAGTTGTAGTCCTGTCAATTGTCTACCTTGTTGTCTTACATTTCTTATTACTCTCCAGGCTTCCCTAGATTTATTGTAGCCTATTGTCATGTCAATATTTCTACAAGTTGTGTTCCAATATTCATTTTTTTCTTGCCGCACCTTTGTTTTCACATTCTTTTTACACTGTACATAATGCCTTCTGGAATCTAATGACTTATCTGAAAGCCACTTGTGATATTTTTGTTTTTTCTCTTTAATCATTGTTTTTACTTCGTCACTTAAAATTTCTAGTTTCTTACATTTCCTTGGTTCTTCTACACCTAATGCTTCCCGTGCTGCTTCATGAATACATTCTTTCATATTTTCGTAGAGTTCGTTTGGTGTTCCCTCTAATTTGATGTTTAACTTGTTTTCTAATCTCTTTTGGTATAAATTCCTTATACTTTCTTGTCCCAGTAGTTCGGTTTTGTATATTGGATAACTCTGTTCTGTGAGGTCCTCTTGTTCTTCCTGTTTTGTTGCACTTCTGTTTCGTCCTATGTGCAAAAACTTCCCTATCACATTTTTTATCAAATGCGATAAAATATACGGAACACCTTAGAAAAGCGATTTTATTGCTCGTTGTTCGCTGATGCTCCTACTCAAACCAGCCATACTTGTTCGATAAAACATCACTGTTCTAAACTAGTTGCGTAATGTAGTATTTTAAGTCAACGTCCTTGAGATTTTTAAAACCCTTTGCTTTAATTTGTGCATAACATATATTGCATTGATATTTTTTTTCGTAATCCATTTTTTCGTTTTTTTTTAATTTGTTTTAACTGTTTCGTCTTTTAATAATCGATTTTTAGTTATTTAATAAACGATATATTTTTCAGTTGCTAAATAATGATTTGGTTCAGAACACAACTGACCGCAACTAACTAGAGTAACATGTTCAATATACTTATCCAGTTATCCTTGTCAAAGATTTTAATAGTCCTATTTGCCTGTGTGTTACCTTCAATGCTTCCTCCTTTCCTAACAGAAACAGTTGATAGTGTAGCATAATGATCTGTGATATTCGTTATTAATATGATCTCATTGTGTAATATAAAAATTGTAAATAAATTACATAACCGCTAAAAAAGTTCTTTAATATTGATTCTTTAATCTATTGTGTATATCTATTTGTGTATAGTATTTCATTAAGAAGACTATTATTTATAGATCTACTATGTATTTACATTGACAGTGATTGGAGTTATAATCAACATCAGACATGCAGAGTGATCAAAGAAGAAGTATGTACATCTGTGCCTCTACATTCTTTATTGTTCTCAAACTAGCCAAAGCTAGTTCAAGAACAATAAAGACACATATAATACATAAATTAATATTTTATTTCTCCCGCCCTAAAACAAATATTCTACTAAATTCAGCGATATACCGAATGTGCAGCCTGAGCAACAGATTTGCCGGAAAACTGGATTTTTACATGCCTTCTGTTGAAAAGTTTAGCCGAATATATTTCACATTATTTTATAGTTATTTACTATACAAGTGGGATAAGAGGATCATTAATATACGTGTGTATAAGTTACAAACGAGTGAGTAGTACGAGTTAAGCTATCAAAAAAGCCTCAAAAACGTTTAAAAAAGCGTTAACTTAAGCAAAAAAGCATAAACTCTTACAAAAAAGCTTTATTATAAAAAAACGTCATAAATGAAAAAAAGACTATTCATTTATTTAACTAATAACAGTAATTCTGAAGAACAAGCATGTAATGTGACACTAACACCCGTATTCATAGTCGTTCGCTAGCGGATCGCCGGCGACTCGCCGGAGTTTCGTTATGAATAGTATGTTGGCGGCACTGTACGTCTATGTCAAATTCGAGGTGATCAGGTTAGGTTTTCAGTCAGTTTTGACAGAAACTGACACAAACTCTAACCTGCTAACCTCGAATTTGACATAGACGTACAGTGCCGCCAACATACTATTCATAACGAAACTCTGGCGAGTCGCTGGCGATCCGCTGGCGAACGACTATGAATACGGGCGTAAAAATATCAAATGCAAACACAATTCATAGAAAAACTGTAAATGTAACACAAAAAATAAAATAGAAAACTTGGGCACTAAAAAATTAGTCTTTCAGAAAACTATTAGTTATTAAATATTGTTCTAAATGCTCCATTGTTAAATTTAGTCGCCTTTCACTTAAAATGTTCTTATATGTAAAAAAAAACTTCTTTCTATGTCAACATTAGTTATTGAAGCATATTTTAAATTTACTACAATAGTCGGATCAATCTCAAAGTCTTCTGCAATTTCGCCTGCCAAAATTGTGGAAATTTTATGGCCTTCTTTTTTGGAAAAAAACCTTCTTACATTTAGAAAGAACTATTTGACCAATTCGCCCAGGTACTGCACAAACAGCATCTTTGAAATTATTAACAAAAACTTTTTTTGCAAGGTGCTTTGATCGGGAACGGGCATGTGAAAATATTTATCCAGGAAAATTTTGAAGGAACTATTTTGTCATTTTTTCAGTGGTATGTTAGGTTTTACAAAGATCGAAATTAAACTGTGCTTGTGCCCTGAAGTAGATGCAAACGAAGTCACAATTGTCTGTTGTTTTGGCTAATTTTTATACTTCTTTAATTGTTTTTGATGCAAAGTGGTTTTTACATGTGGAATGGCCTATTTTTTGTCGCACTGAATCTAGAATTTTAGTACTTAAATAATTTTACAAAAGTTTGTAAACTCTTACCATCTTAATACAAGCTTTACAAATTAATTAATTGTTTTTATATTTTCATTCATTATAGTCTCTGACACAAAGGATGATAGGCGTATAACAATCCCCAGATCTGTCGTATTGCTCTTGTTTGTATTTTGAATTAAAATCATACAAAACGAGGAGTGACCGAGTTTTCTGCGTGTGTGTTAGTTAACCAAAATAATTCAAGGGAATACCCGAGATTTTTAGGAATTCCCAGAAAACCACTGCACTCTGACTGCATTTTTAAGCCCGTCTAACTGCATGCAAGCAAAAAATGTGTTGGCAAACGAACCAGATTGAAATATTCGATTACGAAATGAATTAGGCAGAAAATAAATGCAAACTGGCAACTTAAAAGTAAGTACAAATTAGCAATGGATCGAGACTTTATAATCACCCGGTACTTCAATTTCCTGCAATTCGTAAACATTTTCAGAAATCCTTTTCCAGCTTTTAATATTCAGACCTAGAAAAATGAAATTTTGCAGAGGTTCCCTTTATGATGTATACAAGGAAGAAGGAAGGATATTTCGAAATTCAACCCCTAAAGGGGTAAAATAGGGGTTCCAATTTTGTATGGAAAAATAATATTAAATAGACATTTCGCCTTGACACTTCCTAGGAGTACTCATCCCAAGAGTCATCGTGCTGATTGCTCTTAGAAAACTGCCGTCAGGGCAGTTTTCATTACAACCAGCGCTCGACCCTTGGCGTGTGAAAAATTATCGGTATGGATCGCCCTTGTTATATTACTAATGATAACACGTAAAACCACGTTTTTTCAGTGACGTCAACCTTTTCTTTTATTTTTAGTTTTTAGGGACTTGTAAATACTTACCTACTGGTACAATAAGGAAAAGTTTTTTTCGAATGAGGTGTAACGCAAACCAATGAATCTTTAGGTATATTTAGTGTTATAATATTGGGTGTCTTAAAATGAATTACATCTAATATGCTTTGAAATTCGAGGTTAGTAGGTTAGGTTTTGCGTCACTTTTGACACAAACTGACACAAAACCTAACCTTCTAACCTCGAATTTCACATAGACTTATAGTCTTGCCAATTTCAAGTAAAATTTTAGATTGCATTATGGGAAATTCAAAGCATACTAGATGTAATTAATTTTAAGACACCCGGTATGACCCTTATGCTTCGTATACCGATTTATATGAGAAATGAGCTGGAAATACATACACTAGGCAAAAACCAGCAGAAAAGAGAGACACGGGAAAGAAATAGTTGAAACTATACATTGATTCAAAAATACATAAAATAGCCTAAAACCAATATTTTTTAAAATTCTAAAAAACATAAGTCCACCCAAAAAGCATTAACGAAGGCAGTTAATAGTACTTTATGTAACTAGTCCTCAAAGCAAGGCTTTAGGGGACGAGTCGTAATGTTTCCGGACGAGGCGGAGCGAAGCGCAGCCAAGTCCGTAATATGAAGATGAGTCCTCTAAAGCCATTTCAGGACGTGTTGCATACAACGTTTTTTTGTATTAGCTCTCCAAACATTATAATATGAAGTTTCAATTACCATTAACGCGGCATTATATTAGGAGGCCGCGCGAAAATGTATTTTTCGCTCCCCAAACTGGTTACTTTGGAAACTGTCTAGGATCCTCAAAATTGCCATTTAGAGGCCTTGTACTTAAAGTCGTCATGGCAACTAATGTTTGAGTCCGCTAAAATGTTGCCATGACGACTTTAAGTACAAGGCCTCTAAATGGCCATTTTGAGGATCCTAGACAGTTTCCAAAGTAACCAGTTTGGGGAGCGAATACAAAAAAAATTCATTAATAAATAACCAGTAAAACAAAAGTGGGCGTTGTGTCCAAGGTGGACGTTATGACCAAATGCGAAGGTGGACGTTGTGACCAGAGTGGGCGTTATGGCGGTGGACGTTGTGTCCAAGGTGGACGTTGTGACCAAATTTAAAAGTGGACGTTGTGACCAGAGTGGGCGATATGGCGGTGGACGTTGTGTCCAAGGTGGACGTTGTGACCAAATTTGAAAGTGGACGTTGTGACCAGAGTGGGCGATTTGGCGGTGGACGTTGTGTCCAAGGTGGACGTTGTGACCAAATTTGAAAGTGGACGTTGTGACCAGAGTGGGCGATATGGCGGTGGACGTTGTGTCCAAGGTGAACGTTATGACCAAATGCGAAGGTGGACGTTGTGACCAGAGTGGGCGTTATGGCGGTGGACGTTGTGTCCAAGGTGGACGTTGTGACCAAATTTGAAAGTGGACGTTGTGACCAGAGTGGGCGATATGGCGGTGGACGTTGTGTCCAGAGTGGACGTTACGACCGACGCCGTAAACTGTTATTCTCAGGAGGCGTCGGTGGACGTTGTGACCACAGTGGGCGTTATGGCGGTGGACGTTGTGTCCAAGGTGGACGTTGTGACCAAATGCGAAGGTGAACGTTGTGACCAGAGTGGGCGTTGTGGCGGTGGACGTTGTGACCAGGGTGGACGTTATGACCAAATTTAAAAGTGGACGTTGTGTCCAACATGGCGGCCATACTAGGTGGTGGACGTTGTGACCAGTGGGCGTTGTGTCCAGGCCCCATTTTAATCACAATCCTGCAAAACATGTTATAAGCACGTCGAACGTTAAGGATTGCCGTTCTCCATACTTAGGGCCGGTTGCAGAAAGCAATGTTAAGTCTGGTGTTAGCTAACGTCGCGTCAAAGTGAACAAAATCGCATCAAATTTTGTTTACTAATGTATTAGTTACCATAAGCATTTGAGATTTGATTCGTTTTTGTTCACTTTGACGTCGCGTTAGCTAACACCAGACTTAACATTGCTTTCTGCAACCGGCCCTTAATATACTATACAGGGTGTATACGAATTCGACCGACAAACTTCGAGGGTGTATTTACTGCCTAAAGATGTACCTAAATTGTTCGTATACTTATAACCAATCTCCTTTCTCCTTATGACATTTAATTAATCAAACTACCAGTGGAAATAAAATATTAAGTTTGGAGATTTAAATGCGTGTAATGTGTAGGAACACTAATTTTTAATGGTTTTTGGAAGTTCAGAATTCTTTAAAGAAGATAGCTAGGCTATAGCTGATAATACATTTTATTCTTAATATTCAAGCTAATGGATCTCTTCTAATTTTTATTTTATTTAATAAAATAAATCTTGAAAAATTCATAATGTCTTTTCGAAGTGTTTTGACCTGTGCAGAGTTTATCTTGCAGATAAGGATCAAGGTTGTCTAATCTTTTAGGCTGTATTTAGTGAGAGAAATATGCACCCAAAGTTTGTCGGTCGAATTCGTATACACCCTGTATAATGATCAAAAGTAGAACAATAAAATAAATTAATTACAACTTCTTATAAACTAAAATTACCTATGCTTATTAAGAAGTATATTTTGATAACAATACATATTATTTGAGGCTGTCGCGGTTACTCAAATTATTCTTCTTAGCATAGAATTTCGCCTTGGACTGCGTAGTATTTGTGGATAAACACCCAGTATTCTGTGCCTTGCACCTTGTGAACTCAAGCAAGAATCCGCGCGAAGGCCATGCTCTTTGGTGGCTCGTGTTGTTTGTGTACCTCGAGAACGAGATTTGGTTTTGTTGCTGTGTGTGCATTCATATTTACTAACGTTTCGCAAGACCTTGCAGCTTGCATCATCAGAGTGAAAGTCGCACTAAGAACTGAAGGTCGGTGTGGAGCTATTTATAGTTAGTCCTCTATGCCAGGCACGCTCAGTGACGTAACGTCGTTCAAGTGCAATATAATCGGTGGAAGTGGCGTGTTAACAATACTTCAGCTTTATCAAAAAGGCACTTAAATAATATTATTTAATTCTTCCTTTAATTGTAAGTCTTTTGTAGTAAAGCCAACTTCTGTTCGTAATAATTTTGCTTTAATTCCGGTTTTCTTTCAGCAGTATTCGCCTATACTTCTGTAGCGCGAATGGAATTTTCCAATCTTCTGGTGAAAGTTTCCTTCCTATTTGCTCTTATAAATTCAAATACTATATTAGTGACAAAATGCATTATTCACAGCAACTTCTAATAACTTATATATGTTGTTTATAAAACAGGTTGATTAGTTTCAAAGAAAACTTACTAGAATCGCGAGTTCCTTTATTTTCAAAATTAGTAATTGTAGAATGACTGTCTTCTAAAGTCTGTTCATGAAACTCCTGGGCTGTCAAATTGTAATAATTATATTTAAGTTGGCAGCAAATTTTAAATTTTGTTGGTAACTTTCTACTTTCACATTTGGAAACACTGCAAAATTTTGAAACTTCCAAATTTCAACATTTGATTTATTTGTCAAAGTGACATTTCAATTCGTAATTGTCTCTATGAACGAAGAATCTTTTTTAAAATGCACCAAACATTAACTTTGAGGAATTATAAGGCCACTGATTAACAGCACCAACAAAAAATATGTTGTTGATGAGTGTCTATCCCAACATGGGCATGCCGTTCTTAGACTGCCTCCTTACCAGTGCCAGTATAATCTCATAGAGTTAGCATGGGCATTTGCAAAAAACTATTACAACAAGCATATACAATCCCAACATTCATCCAAAGATAATGTTGACAAGTTATGGAGTATAGCTCTCAGTAATTTTACAGAGCAAATGTGGAAGAACAGGATTGCTCATTGTGAAACGCTTATTAAAAACGACTGGATAAAATACATGGGCACTTGCAGTGTGGCTGATATTCCTCCAGTCATAATATCGTTAACTGAATCTGATACTGATGAGTCCGACATGGAATTCTCTTCAGATTCTGAAACAACAGACTGATTGTGGAAATATAAAAGTATCCACTATAAATTTCTTATTCTCTCTCTCTTTTTCTGTAGCACTACAGCCTTAGGTGCGTTTTGGCTTAAAATGCAATACTTACATTTCCAATTTGTAACCTTGTTTAATAATATTTTTCTACTTTCGACATAAAACCATCGAACATAACCTATCTTTATTTATCACTAGATTTGAAGTACATTCCATAAAAAAGTTACTGTTATAAGTACACTCAAGAAATTTTAAAACAATTATTTTTGACAGCCCAGGAGTTTCATGAACAGAGTATAAGTTACATGTCGGTAATTCGATAGCTTCATTATGAACTTCTGTTGTAACGCCGTTTTCCACATCTACGTCCCCTATTATTAAACCATGAGAATTGTGTAAGAAGGAAGTTATCATCATCATCATCATCTTTGGCGCTACAGCCCTGGGTGGGCCCTGGCCTCTTCGAGAAGAGTTCGCCAGGCGCCTCTATCCTGCGCCTTAGCTCTCCAGTTTCTGACACTGATATTCTTAAGATCTCTTTCCACTGCATCTAGCCATCGTAGCGTAGGTCGTCCGACTTTCCTTTTCCCTTCTGGCTTGCCCATTAACACCTTTTTGGTTGGTTGAGTATCCTCCATCCTCATTACATGTCCTGCCCACCTTAGTCTTCCAACTTTAATTGCTTTAACTATGTCCATATCATCAAATAGTTGGTATATCTCGTGGTTGTATCGTCTTCGCCATATGTTATTTTCTAAGATGGGGCCGTAGATTTTCCTTAGGATTTTTCTTTCAAATACTCGTAAGCTTGACTCATCAGATTTGGTCATTGCCCAAGTTTCAGACCCATAAGTTAGGACAGGTCTTATTAACGTTTTATAGAGTATTATTTTGGACTTGCGGCTGAGTATATGAGAGCTGAGTTGTTTCCTGATGGCGTAATAGCATTTGTTTGCCTGTATAATTCTTCTGTTAATCTCCAAGCTAGTGTTAGATTCATCGCTCATCAGGGAGCCCAGGTACACAAATTGCCGTACAGCTTCTACGTTGTAATCATCTATTGTGATATTTTGTTCTATTCTATTACGGCGCGCTTCCGATCTTGGTATCGTCATAAATTTTGTTTTCTGCTCATTAATTTGGAGCCCCATGCTATTTGCGGTCTGTTCCAAACTAATAAAATCCTCCTTATTATCTATGATGCCTCTCGCTATTATGTCGATATCGTCCGCATAGGCTAGGATCTGTACGGATCTTGTGTAAATTGTTCCCGTGGTGTTAATGTTAGAGTCGCGCACTACCTTCTCTAGTGCTATATTAAAGAGTAAGCACGCCAGCGCATCACCCTGTCTCAATCCTTTAAATGTCTGGAACTGCTCAGACACGTCATGCTGTATCTTAACCACGCATTGAACTTTTGCTAGTGATGCTCTAACAAGGTTTATCAGCTTTTTTGGTATCCCCATTTCAGTCATGGTCTTATACACTTTGGCTCTTATTACACTGTCGTACGCCGCCTTGAAGTCCACGAGCATGTGGTATGTATTTATGCTGTATTCTGTAGTTTTTTCAATTATTTGTCGTAAGGAGAATATTTGATCTGTTGTGGACTTATTTTTTCGAAAGCCGCATTGATAGTTCCCAAGCAGGTTTTCAACATAGGGCAGTAGTGTTTGATACAATATATTTGAGAAGATCTTATATGAAGTGTTTAACAGAGTAATGCCCCTATAGTTCGTACAATCTAGTTGGTTACCTTTCTTATGGAGGGGGCATATTATTCCCACGTACCATTCTTCTGGTATTGTTTCTGTTCTCCAGATTTCAATTAACAGTTGATGTATTTGGCTAATCAATTCTTTCCCCCCACACTTATAGATCTCTCCTGGGATTCCATCCGTTCCTGGCGATTTGTTGCTATTAAGTTTTTTAACTGCTTGTTTATTTTCTTCCAACGTCGGTGGTGGTTCATTATCTACCCCTTCTTCGATGCCTATGTTTTCATCTTCCTGTGTACCGCTTTCTGCGCTATTTCCATTCAATAGTTCCTGCTTTCACTCTGCGTTCTGGCTGTTTCAAGCTCCTCTACTTGCTTATTCTCATATTCCCTCTTTTTCCTTTTGTGAATACGTTTCTCTTCTCTTCGCTTGGCTTTATATTCTTCAATTGATGCACGTGTTCGTTGTTTTTGCTGAATTTTTCGATAGGCTGTGTTTTTCTGGTTGGTTGCTTCAGCGCATTCGTCATCAAACCAAGATCTTTTCGGTTCCTTACTTGCTCTTCCTAGCGTTTCCTCTGCTGCTTCTTGTATGCTCGTTTTGATGTTTTCCCATGTCTTGTTGATGTCATGCTCAGGTGTCCGTGCTTTATTTTGCAGCTTAGCACTTATGTTCGTAGCTAGTTCATTTGCTATATCTTCCGAATGCAGTAGTAACGTATTGAGCTTGCGCTGTCTTAGACCAGGTGTCTTTTTAATGTTGGAAATTCTTGCTCTGACCTTAGTTCCAACAAGATAATGATTGGAGTCAATGTTCGCACCTCTGAATGCCCTTACATCAAGGAGGTTTGAATTGTGTCGCGCATCAATTAAAATATGGTCGATCTGGTTGCGCGTTTTGCCATCTGGGGAGTTCCATGTCGCTTTGTGTATGTGTCTGTGGTCAAATTTGGTGCCGCCTATCACCATATTTTTTGACGCCGCAAAGTTAATTAGCTTTATTCCATTGTCATTGCTAAGTTCGTGGAGGCTGTGGTTACCTATATGAGGGTGGTAAATAGGTTCTCTACCGACTTTTGCATTCATGTCCGCTATAATAATTTTTACGTCATGGTTTGGGCAGTCTTCATAAGTTTTGTCTAACATGTCGTAGAATGTGTCTTCTAAGTTACATGTCGGTAATTCGATAGCTTCATTATGAACTTCTGTTGTAACGCCGTTTTCCACATCTACGTCCGCTATTATTAAACCATGAGAATTGTGTAAGAAGGAAGTTATTACTAAATTAAAATATTTACCATACTAACAACCGATTCCTCGACTGGAAGACCAACGATGGACGTTTCGCTAATTACTTGTAGAAAATACCACGACGCTGGTTTCAGAAAAGCCTCTTAATACTCAATCACTTTGGAATAATTAATATGATTTCAGATCCCTACAGGGTCCCACAAAACGAATCTGTCGACTTGGCTCACCGAGAAGTAAGAAGGAAATGCTGCTGGCTGCCACGATATTTCAAGTTTGTGTCGCTTTTAAAAACTACAAAGTGAAGTTACAACTTAAATGATTGAATAATATTGACAACCCAATATAGGTACATATGCCTAAACATACAAGAAAATAACAACAAATGGTACTGTGGCAATACGATTGATAAGAAATTAACAATAGGTCACAATACCGGGTGAATAAAAAAAGCGTCTCCAAGTTGGGCACCGTACAGTTCCCCTGTTAAATTAGCTAATGAAGTGAATCTCGGAATCATTGTCGAAGAAACATTGTTAAATATGGATGCTAAGTCTCACAGAAGTTTGTTAAAAAATACCGGAACAGGTAACTTAAAAAGGTCGGTTTTTGAAAATGCTGTTTACACGGAATCTTATGTTTGGTTTTGAACACATGTAAGGACAATTCTTCAAAATTAGTACGTTCCTGTACTTTCCGCATAACTTAAGCTAAATTCGTAGTTTAGTGGTGTAATCAAACCTTTACTCTGACCGATACTTTCTTTCGCTCACTGAAACATTAACGCTTCCCAGGCTGTTTATCCGTGTTCTAAAGCTAGATATGTTTTCTGCAACAGTTGCAATGACGTAGCCCTCCTACGAGGATGTAGCGTATCGTTGTAAAAGAGAGATGTGCTTTCCGTCAATTTTTGTGTCCCCTCGAGAAGTTGAACTGTTTCGTTTCGTGGAAACTCTTGGTATTTCGTCGTGATGTGTGCATTAACTGTCGGGGTGGAAGTAACGCAAGTAAGGTAGTTGTGGTCGAAGAATCCTTTACCAGAAGGTTGCGAGACCTTCATTTTCGCATTAGCGGATTTGTTTACTGGATTCTCGACAACTCTTCGACATGTCGTACCTCGCAAGTTTCGCCATTCCTTGCTGGAAGTGTCGTTGCGACGTCTTTTTACCCATGGGGGATTATTATCGTCCTGTCAACCCTTGGCTGTGCTAGACATCATTGAAGCTCTGTTTCCGCAACCCGGAAACACCCTTTTATGCGGTAGCTGATTCACCGGCCGCCAGCAGTTTCAGTGGGCATCACGCTACCTTCCCCGGATTTCGCGAACCAGGTATTTGTTCCTAGTTCGTACAGTGAATTTTATATCCCTTTTGTACAACGTGTGCGTATGTAAATTTAAGCTACCGTCCATGCGCACCTACTTTGAGATTTTATGTGACACCTTTGATGAACATTCAGTAAATATCGCCGTAGCAAATTTTGATTGTTGTCAAACTCACGAGGAATGAGATCAGTATGGAAATGTGATGTTGTTGTCAACCTTATGATTTTTTATGCCATTTTTGGCGAGGAACTTTGTTTTTAATTAAGTAATTTTAATGGTTTACTAACCATTCTATTTTAACTTAATATATTTAATTCAGTTTTTGTATTATGTATTGTGTTTTCTTTGTAACGAATACAGGATATGAACTAAACGTAAGTTTACTGATCCCGCCGCTGGTAGAAATCGAACACTGCAACCACCTTTATAGCGCCGTCTATACTTTCCACTTTTACGTAAACGGTTTTCCATATCAATAAAAGTGGTGGCGCTAACTTTTAACAACATTTATCTCGTTTAGTGGAATTGTAGCCCTGGTCTAGGACATCTCGGCGCTTCTACTTGGATTCCGCCATTTCAGCGCGGGACCAGCTTGGTACCGGAACAACTCGGCGCGCGGTCGTCTCGGCGCCAGCCAATTCGGCGCAGGGCCATCTCGGCGCCGAATTAAAATTCGCAAACTACAGTGTGCACTACGTAAGAAAATCATTATAAACAAATAATAAAACCAGCAAAAAAGAGGAAGTATCGGGAATTGGATGTCAGGATTTTGAGGTTAGTTCAAACTTATAACAGGAATGATTGCTTAACTTGTTTACGTGGTATTGCTCACAATTATGAATTACATTAATATGTATTATTAGGTATATACAATTTATGTGTAATTAAGTTTAGTTATAATTTTATATTTATATGTATTACTTATCTGTATTATACATTTTACATATAGTTTTTAATAAAATTATTATATTTGATCTTTTTAAATTTATTAGTAAGTTCTTATAATTTTGCAATTTATACTGCTACATCAAAAACTACATTAAACTTCAGGCAAATACAATTAATTCACAAAAAGCAATACAAACTTATACAGTGATCGCCAAAAAGCTGGCATCAAATGGAAACATTTTTTATTTACGAAAAATCCATTTACTAGCCAAGATAGAGACAAATTTTACGAAAAAGTTGTTTTCTGGCCTTAATATTGTTGAGTCAGCTAAAACTAACACACAATGAAAAAATATCATTGAAATCTGGTTTAATTTCCGAAAAATGGCACTTTTTAGATTTACACAATTTCGAACAATGCCATTTTCTAACTAAGTAAAAATCACTCAATATATATTTATATTTCAAAGGCAACTTAATGGAAAAGCATTTATAATCATCCGGTATATACAAATCACAAGATGATACAAATGAGGAAGAACTCTTAAATAAATTAACAGAAGAAATTCAAGGAATAATTTAATACTGTTTACCATAATGTTTTATTTATTATGTAGTAGCAAAGAACATATAACATGTTATATGCTCGTTGGTAGTAAGTATAGTTTTATTACATATTAACGATTATTGCATAACTTGTAAGACGCATTTTTTAATTAAATAACTATTATATTAATTTACCGTTTTCGTTATTGAATTATTTCAGGAAATTATGAATTTCTAAAAAAACTATGTATTTAATTTAGTTGGCTATTTTTGGGCTACCTAGACATATGGAAAAGGCGATTCGGCAACGTGGAATACTGGCAACACTGCTTGCAAGAATCGAATATTGTAGCACTGTTGCCAACAACGGCGAAAAGTCGCTAAATCTAAGGTATTTAACAAGTGTTTTAGCTAAAAAATAGGAATTTGCGATTAGCGACTTTTCTAACGTTTTTGATATATTTTAGTTTGAAATTCTAGGGTATTATTCGCAAATAAAAAAAAAATATGTAAACATTTATTAATTTCAATATTTCTAAAGCTACACATACATTTATCCTCAACTATTTTCATATACGAAAGATTCAAAATATTTGCAAATTTGTTATACTGATATGATTAACGCTTGAAATTATATTATGTTTACCTGACATTTATTTGTATTTCGTACGTGACCAGACGGTCATATTTGCGCTCATGACACCGGAGATTTGAAATTAAAAACTGAAGGAGCTTTATCTTTACTTTTTGCAACGTTTGCCCATTCCACAATTTGTCATTGTCAATTGTAATCACTTGGTACGATGAATTAGAAGGTTAAATTGTTTTTTCCTTAAATAAATAGGTAAGTTTTTATTTTTATATTCATAAGTAGTTGACGTATTTCTTTATTCTGTGGAAAAAAAATAAATGCTTGATTTTCTAATGTGCGTATTTCGTATTTGGCGACTTTTGATCTGAAAATGGAGACTTTTAGTACCAATTTAGCGAATACAACTTGCGAAGAGTTGGCAACACTGTAACTGTAGTAATTTGCGCAGTTATGTGTGCGGCGCAGGTTGGGTTCTTGTGTCTGAAACTTCCCAGCTTTTGTTTTCCAGTTTCAACTGTAAACATCAAAACATGGCAGAGGTGAAACCGCAGATAAAGAAAAGAAGGGTAAAACAACCCCTTGAGAGAGTAAATAGGGGTTTTGCGGTTCAACATGTAGGGTGCAAGTATCGAACGTGTTCGGTCGTTCGGTGACTGCGTTGCTTGTAGCAGCTATGAGAATTGGTTTTTAGCATCTTTCGGATCAGGTAATTATTATATTTAATTTTTAAGAAGGCGGCTGTGAGCGTAGATGTTTTCAACCTTATAACGCGTTAGTGACGCCTGGGTGCTTGATGTTAATTTGACGTACTTTTCGTATTTTTCCATGTCAGGGTACGGGCAGATCAAATTGACATTAGGGCACTCCAGTGACGCTTAAGTTTAGTAAAACAGTTAAAGCACAGTGTGGTAAAAGTGCAGTGTTTGGTATGTACAATTAACATTGGAGTATAGAACATTAGGTAGCAACTTCTAGAGGTAGTAATGTTTAATGGAGGAAGGATGCTACACCTGTGACTAAGGATAGCTTAACGAATCCAGCTGGTTCGCCAGTTTTCGTATTAACATTTTTGACAACTAGCAGATGTACACGAAATTGAAAAACTGATTTCACCTGAATGGCACAATAAATCAGTGGCATACCAGTTGCTTTGTCACATGCTGTTGAATTTTATTTTAAGCCTGTATATTGTCTTCCAATTTTACATTATTTTATGTAGTTTGGCACATTGTTAATAACGGGGCTGGGGGAAATGCCGTTGGTTTAAATAAAAGGGAGGTTATCCTGCTGTTTACGGCTCCCATTTTGAACTACTGCTCCTAGAGCCAGTAATGTAGCAGGGTTGCTGCAACGCTGTGGGTCGATTATACTACCCTTTAGAAGCAGCTCATTTCGATAAAGAAATTGCGAAAACTAGAAAAATGCAAATTATCAAGTCAATTACATTTTAATTCACCTTCATTATATTACAATTGAAATTTGACTATTTTTGTAATTCTCAGCAACTTCTTTAATAATCTTTTTCAATAAAACTAAGCCTACTACAATTTTTCAATTTTCTGCATTTATTTTTGATGCTGGTTTGGAGTAAAACTATTTAAAAATTGCAATAGTAACACTTGGTATAATTGAAATAAAATAAAATTTGTCAAAAAATTAGTAAGGAAGATACAGGGGTGTCGGGGAGAAATGAAATGTACTGTATTTGCAAATAAAACTACAAACAGTGCTAAGTTTATTGAATATAAAAAAGTGCAAAAAGTAAAAATAACCGAATCTTGCCAAGCTATAATGAAACAACAACAATAACCTACATTAAAAATATTTAACTTATACAGGGTGTTATGAAAGTTCACGTAAAATATTAACTAGTGATAAGAGTTCACCCAACTGCTAACAAACATCCCTGCGGATAACACACCAATTTACAAATTATGTCTTGCACATGTGTACGTTTTTATAAACAATTCAATTAATTTTTGTAGTTAAATGTTTTGCACTTTTTTTATATTCAACAAACTTAGCACTATTTGAAGATTGATCTACAAGTACAGTATATTTCATTTCTCTACTACACACCTCTGTATCTTTCTTATCAATTTTCTGAAAACATTTTTTTGTTTCAAATATACTAGGGGTTATGGCAATTTTTAAATATTTTTACTGGAAACCAGCAGTGTACTGCCATCAAAAATAAATGCAGGAAGTTGAAAAATTGTAGTAGGCCTAGTTTTATTGAAAAATATTATTAAAGACGTTGCTCAGAATCACAAAAATAGTCAAATTGCAATTGCAATGAAAACAGTTTTATGGCTTATAATTTATTTGTAATATAAGTGAAGTAAAATTTAATTTCTTGTTAATTTGCATTTTTCTATTTTTCGCAATTTTTTTATCGAAATGCGCTGCTTCTAAAGAGTATTATAATCGACCCACAGTGTTGCAGCATCCCTCCTATATTACTGGTGCTAGGAACGGTAGTTCAAAATGAGAGCGGTAAATAGCAGTATTACCAAAAGGGAAAGTACAAAATCCCTCTACCTACCTCCTCTGGTTATTTGACATTTAAAATATAACCAAACTTTGTAGGTTTGACAGTTACATCTTTACACACATTGCCAATGCAGTAGTATTTTAAAATCAGTTGAATATTCTTTAGCGATATGTAGGTTAGCTACTTACTGAAATATTCACCTTGGTGTTAAGTTTGACCATGGTGCTGTGATCACCCCGAAATCTTTTGTAATCCTAAGAGTAATACCAAATTTTAATGAAATATCAGTTTTCAGGTATTTTACTACATCTGCTTTTTTTTTTGCAGTTGTCGAGCTTTCTACTATGGTAGGAGGCATTATCAATAGGATAAAGACCACCAATACGATGGGTTGATGGTATTCACACTGCACACCGAAGAAGTAAACGGAAAGATTTGGGAGAGGCCTAATACTTCCAGCAGTGGTCATATAGGGGCCCATATGATGATGAAAGGACATGTTCATTCACATCTGAATTACTGCCTTGCTTACAGCGATTTGCGTGTTCTCCAGGTACTACATTTTTACTTTCTTTTAAATTTTAATGTCAGGTTGCAAGTGTTTTTTTAACTAACCAAAAATAAAAATTCCGAGGAAACATTTTGGTTTTTTACCACTATAATAATGCATGATTAGTTGCATTTTGAAAAATAATGGTATGTGATTGAATAATAAAAGATGCAGGAAATAATAGTGGAAAAAGTAGAATACAGAGCACGTTTTCTGTTTCGGCGAAACCTTAAAAATTCATGATTTGAGCCCTGCAGCCTAGACCCCCTACAACCAAATGTGACAGAATTCATCGGCTATCCCATAAATTTGTGTCGTTCATAATCTTATGCATTTAAGTACGCGCCATCTGTGATATTATAGCTGAATTTTCCGACTGGTAATAGGTAGAGTCCCTATATATAAAGAGTTGGGACATGTAGGCGACTCATTTTGGATCCACAAATCATAGAGTACCTGATTTTTGTTGAATTTAAATTTTATGCAGATCATGCATACCTATGGACGAGAGTTTGACAACCATTACAAATTAGAATCACATTTTGTGACAGTTGTGACAAATACTTAACAAATATTTTTAATTTGAAAACTATTGTGCAATGACTGGTGGTTCAGCGATTAATTGAAAAAATCGAACAGATCTGGGATATTATTTGCATCTTTTTCTAAGGAATGAAAAAATAAAGCGTATCTGGGTAAATAACAGCAAAATTAAATTTTAATTCAACAAGCCGTTTATTCTCTGAATGTAATTTTTTGGCAGTGGTCTATTATGATATGTTTTATCGGACTTTTTCCACTGCCACCGTTTATGTAATAAACATTTTGCGGATGATCAGTGGTTGATTAAACGTGGAAAAACGAGACTGCAATACAGTGCTATTCCAACATTATTCAATTTTTGGTAACCAGATTTAAATAAATGTGAAAATTCTAAAATAGATGAAAACGAACTAATCGATGTTGAAAGCATCAAACGGCAGATTATTCAGGCCAGTGTTAATCAGTACAAAAAGACAATTTTCCTCTGGAGAAGTTGAATTACGTCGCCTCAAATTTTCTAACGTTAGTAGTTGAGCATTACATTACATTCATACCAGATTTACAGCTGCCACGAAACATCCTACCCCACACCTAAGATTATAAGCAGAGGTTTTTCATAACACAAGATTTCAATACCTGTTTATTTCTAACCGCAGTTCACTTGCGTCATCAGAAACACTTTTTACCATAACCTCAAAACACACTAGGACTAAAAAAGTAACTAATTTTAGCCGGCAAATTTTTCATGTTTTAATAATTCCACATAAATATTATTTTTCTTGCACGTTGCCTCAGATTTCTAAATGAATGAATTCTGTGATTTGACATGTCAATTAATGACATTTTGTTTGTCTTACATCTTTCAAATATAAAAAAATGAAATATATTATTACTGAATCATGTGATCCTTGATTTGTGGATCCAATGTCCCAACTCTTTATATATAGGAACTCTAGTAATAGGTAGCCATTTTCATAGCTGAATAAGAAAAAATAGCTTTCTGAAGTGAAATATTGGCGTTATTATTGCAAGTACTTCATTTAAAGCTTTGAATTACACTTTCAAATACGGTGTTACGGCAATGAAGCAAAAAGTATCGATTTATTGTTCGACGAAAAAAATAAAAATTTAATTTTTGTAAGTTATTTTTTCCTGAAATAGTTGGAATTCTAATTTGAAATTGCCTAATTAGATATGTACTTTAACAGAAAATCACGTTCCAATAATTAACGTTTCGTTGGAATGCATGATTTGGTCGTTTTAAAATAGACCTGAATTTTTTGCCTGTTGCAATCAGGCGCGCTCTTAATAATTTTTAACAAAATAAGATTATTCATAGCATCTAGATTGTACATTACTTGTTTTGGCTTATTTCTGAAGTACTAAAATTATGTATTACTGTTAAACAGTTTCTAAACTTATGAAACTCGTAGAATAAATCAACTGTATAATGCGCATAGAAAGTTGTTTGCTGACCTCGTGCGCTTGCGATCCTTCTTACAGTCAGGTTGCAAATGATCACTCGGTGCAGCAAATTCCACTTTCTATGCTTATTATACAAATAACTATTAATGAAAATAAATGTAATATTATGATTTTACTTATTGCAACAAGGTAAACTGTGGTAGCACTTTGAATTACATAACAGTTTCTCTATTACGCATTTTTTAGTAGGGATGTTGTGCCCGGTCGGCATTCAAACCCGGGTACCCGTAAACAGTACCGAGGTACTCTCGGGTACCCGAAGTATATAACAAAAAGGTTAGTGTACATCTGAACAGCTGAGGTAGCTACATTTTCTTTCTTTTACGCCGCGGGTTTTAAACTGAACTAAATTGAAATAGTACCTACTGCAAGTCGTCTGTTATTCGTAAATATTTTCACACTTCCAAGTGCTATCAGATTCAAGTACGTGACTTTATCTGAAATTGGTAGCAGCATCAACATCACACAAAGGATGTTTATGCTACCCATACTGACGCGATTTAATGGTACTATTGACGGGTTGCATATTTTTGTGAAGCGGATTTATTGCTTTATATGAAACAACAATCATCATTATGTGGTATGGGATGGGGCGATTCTTGTTATTACTGCATGGTTAGTTTTTCTAGAGCTTATTTCTATTGTTATAAAGTTTTTATAATCTCCGAAAAAGGGTGACTTTCTGGAAATTACATAATTTACTAGTCGGGTACTCTGGTCTTGAAAATATACCTAGGTTGACTATTACTGGGGTCGGTCCCAGTACCCGCCGACGTCCCTACTCTTGTTTTTTGCACTGACATTTCATGAAACCTTGACCTGTTCTCATAAATTGTTCATTGGCTACTGTTCTAATAGTCCGAGAGCCGGCGTCACAAATCGTCGATGAAACTAACATCGTCCATACTTTGTAGAAATGTTGTTTAGGCTAGTATATAGGGTTCCCCGTCGGTCAGCTGGTCCAGTAGCGGGACACCCGGGCGCTACGGCGCCATGATTGTTGCAAACTGACAGTGTAATTTTTTTTATACTAACGAGTTTGAAGCTTTGTGAATTTGTTGTTTAAAAAATAAGAGACAGGGCGAGCTTGGTCAGCTGGTTCTCCGAGGGGACATTGCCAGTCAGCTGGGGGGGTAGTTTGGTTAAAGTAGAAATGAAAAAAAGTTACACTAACGGTCAGCTGACTCGATCAGATTGAAGCCTGTTCTTTTTAAGTAAGGAAACAAGTGGTCAGCTGCTATTTCGATGAGACAATCACGCGCAATCCATGGCGGAACGAAAAAAAAAAACGCAACTTGCTAGCATGATAAGGAAATGCGCTGGAACATTGGAGACATAGTTTATGATGTTTTTTTTTAATTATTTAATATTAACATTAATATTTTTTTCTTTGGAACATCCCTAATAGCTATTTATAGTACATTTCATATAAACTTTTATTATAAAATTAACTTATATATTAAACTTATTTCAAAAATTACAATCAATGTTTCAGTTTATATTAGTGATTCATTAAAAATAAAAATAAATGATAGTTGTTGTTGTTAAGAGGTTATTTTAGTCTGAAAAATACAAATACAAATAATAATAAAAATCATAACCTATTTGAATTCTTAATATTTAAAATTAATCAAAAGTTGACCCATCGTCATACGTGCCATCATCGGATGAAGAGTATTCCTCCACTTCTACACTCTCTTCGGTATCTGATTCTGTAAAAAAGTAAAGTATGAATGTAAAATATATAAAAAGTGTATTTTAACAAGATGTAAACATTGCACTTTACCTTTTTCTTGATTGGTGATTTGCGTGATGTCGGCAACAGATTCTGGCAGTTGACTTCCTTCGAACCACTTGAAATGCAATTCCTTGCTGTTGTCGCTCAAAACCCATCCACTCGACGCAGCATCAACGTCCAGAGAAGTTGACAGATGAGCAGATGTCCACATCTTTGCAATGTATGCTGTCCTCTGAATGTGTGGCATTAGTTCGGCACTGCAGGGAGGTAAGCAAGGCGCATCAAAGTTTTTCATATTGCATTCTGTTAGTGCAATATCGTCGGACCATTTGTATGTTTTATGAAAAGCTGCTAATCTGGCTTCATTCACTGAACTGGTTTTGTTAAAACTGTAAATTCGGCAAACGAATTCTTCCATATTATCGTAAATGGACTTGCTGCAATTCGGATAGTCAGTGGTGAGATCTATAAATGTCTGGATGTATTTATCTGATTTCATGAGCAACTTCAATGGTCGATTTTTTCCTTTTCCATAAAATGAAGGACTGTAGTCGCAACCGGTAAAAGCGTGAAAACCCGGCAACGACTTTGCAACATCTGGCCCTAGTGTTGTATATAACTCCGTGACATTGATGTGAGATTGCTTATTTCCTGTTCCAACAAGCATGTTCACCCTGATCTTTTCGTTAATGTGACACATGTTACCCAACAGAATAATTAAGATGTCGGTATCTGAACATCTTATTGTCACATCACATTCATCCTGGATCTGTGCAAGGTGGTAAATTATTCTGGTGTCAGCTTCTTCTTGATGAGGGCAACGTAAATGAGGTTGTATCGTTCTAACAACGGCATCATTGACGACTTCAAATTTGTAACAATCCAAGAAATCAACGTAAATAGTCCTGTTACCAATGAAACTTTTGTGCTGATTATTGGCCCAGAAATTTATGAAAAATTGAACAATTGCCTCCTTGAAATTGATGTTTTTGAGATCTGCTGCTAAAATGTTAACACGAGAAACGTCAGGTCCACTAATAATGAATGGACGGTCTTTTGACGTGCCTCTTAAGGATCTTTCATAATCTTTGATAGATGGAGAAACATAGCGATCAAAAACCACATAGACAGTGTTTGCCAAATCATGCGGAGGAATTTTTCAGCAATTTTTCCGAAAGTAACAGGAACATCTTTCTTCAAATACATAAAGAAGAAGCCATCGAAAATCATACCGTCGGTTCTTGATGGTTCGGTGCTGTCAATTTCCTTTTTCAACGCCTTCAGCAATGCAGATTTAGCGGTCCTTCGTATCGTTCCCTCTATATGACAAAGAGAAAGGGGAATTGGCGTCAACGGATAGGTCAACACCTCTTCCACTTCCAAAGTGCTGTTTATCGACAGCATAAGCAACCTTCCGAATAAATCACGCTCCATCTTCAACTGTAAAAGAAAAAACTATGAATGGTTAAATAGAACATTTTAATAACTTGTGCAATGATTTGAAATACAACAGAATATTCACCTGGACATATTTGTTTGCGATTTTAACTGTCCTCTTTTTTTGAGCGTCGCTGAAGCTAAGTATTTTGTTTCGGCTTATACTGCTTTCAAATCGAGTATCATCCTTGGAACATTCCGAAATGAACGCCAATTGTTGCTCTTCTCCCTTCTTTTCAACGCTCAGAAGAAAATCTGATATTTCATCAGAAACTGCTTGACCATTAGAAATGCTGTATAAAGAGTCCTTTTGCAAATCAGGAGAAAAAGGATTTATATTTTCTCGGATATTTGTCAAGGAAGCGTTCAATTGCTGCGACCTTGTTTTGATTACGCTATCTTTGAGATCAGCAGTAATATCCTGAGTTTTTTTTATCCCAATTTCCTCTAAAACATGCGTAATTATCGTAGATCTCATGCTGTGGCTCTTGCACCACCTTTGGCGAGCCGACAAAGAATTCGTAACATAAGAAACTCCTGTAAATGCACATTTTTGTTATATGATTTTCACGCACAATATGGAAAAAAGCATATTATGCAAAATGCATTTAATTTTTATTAACTAATATTATAAATATATTGTACCTGTCAGTTTGTTTGCAGCATCAGCATTAATAGTTTGCTCCAATGTTAAATCAATTGGCTGTCTGGAGTATGGCTTGTCAGTCCTTCTGATTCCGAAAGTACCATTTTCGAGCTGAAGCTTCAAGCCTGGATGTGTTTCTTCAATTTGGAGCAAATTATTGTGGTACCTCACCAATACCGTGCGTAATTTGGCTGATTGAAGACAAAAAACAAGTTTCCTATGCGTGGTAAAATAGCCTTCAATAATTCAAAATCTGCCGTTCTAATACTGGAATGCAGCATCATGTAGTATTTTACGAAGCGGACAAACATCATGAAATACTGCGCTGTTTTGCCATGGCGTCCGTTCAGACTTTTTGCTGATACTTTTCGTACTCTTGGAAAATATCCAGCAATTTTGGATCTTTTATTGATAAATCATCTCGGCGTTCTTTTGTAAATGAAACCAAATATTCATATAGTCCAGTCAAATTAGACAAATTTACGGCAAACTTTCGGAATAATTCAAAGTGAGCTGAATTTTTGTGTACACCTTTATTTGGTGTTTTCAAACAACATTCGAAAAGTACCCTTGATTTGACCTTGAGCTTCGTGAGTTATAGGGTGCAGATGTGGGAAAAATTTGGTTTTTCGCTTATATCTTCTTTTCTATTGACTTTAGGTATATGACATTGTACAGAGAAATTGAAGGGCACAAAATTCTGCACAAAAAAGTACTGGATAGTTTTTTTGTGGGGAAGACCGTTTCTGTGAAAACTCGCCATGAACGTGATCTGAAGGATAAAACTACAGAAATACCGAGTTCCACAACTAATTTGAGGTCTGGAATGTAAAAATATACCATGAGCTGAATCGAACGGTCTTTTTCGTACATTATTAAGACAACAATGTTTCCAAAATAAAATAATTCAAGGAAATCGCTTGGAAGGCAGTAGCTGCATCTCCCCTCTCCTATTCGGCATCAAGGGTCGACCGAGGGGTTTCTATCTGCGGTCCGGTCTTGTTCTAGAGTGTTCCCAGCCTAGTCTATAGAGTCTGCCTGCAGCCTGTTTAGTGTGTTAGTATTTAATCGGTTGTGTCGCAAGAAGTACGTGTATAACGCATAATTTTTGAAATAGACTTAGTTGCCGCCGAAGCAAAATATCACAATCATTGCTTCGTGAAACTCTGTGCACCAATAACCGACCATAAAGTAGGTCGCCCAATAGATGGTGATAACAGCGATAAAACAGATATTTTCTTACATCAAAAATAATGAAGATTGGCAGTTTACTTTAACTGAATTAAAAGGAGCGTTAACAAATAAAATCGCAAACGGCAAAACGATTAAAAAAAAAGAAGAAAGATGGAGACAGAATTGCAATTACAACAAAACAAGCCGGACAATGTATCATATGTTTTCCTGATACTAGTTACGATATTTTGAATAAAGCTTGGTATGATTCGAAAAAAGAAAATGCAGATGAGACATTCAGGGTTTTGGAAGCAGCAGCAGCAATTCTTCTCCAGGACACACAAACCCACTTCCGACTATTCTTCAACTATCACTATGTTCGATAAGGTTAATGATTCTATTCCTCATAGCTTATTGGTTTTTATTGAGAAGATTATTTTAAAGAGTAGAAAAGGTAAATTAGAGCCACTAAAAAAGATTTGTACGACTATCAGCCTTTCTATCATGACTGCGGTCAATGCTAGGTCGTTCATGTATTCTTTACAGCTTGTAGATCTCTTGGTACTTCTGATAGCTCGTACGCCAGTTGATAGAGAAATTTATTTTATGGAGCCAAACAGAGAAAAAGTTCTACAAAAAATTTACTCATCCCAAAGTTGTTACCAATATAAATCCAGTAAACATCATCTTTTATTTTTACATGCTGTCCCCGGGTGTGACACAACGTCAGCTCGTTTTAGTAAAGGTAAAACGACAGCTTTGAATCTGTTAGAAAACCGCCAAGATTTGCAAGCTGCGGCTCAAGTTTTCACACAAATAGATTCCTCACACGAATTGATTTCTTCCAATGTGATTAAATTTTTACTGGCATTATATAGTGCTCCAATTCAAAAAGTGTCTATTGATCAATATCGTTACATGTGTTTCACGAAATTAATACGTAAAAGTAACCCGGTGAAATTGAATTTATTGCCGCCAACAGATAGTGCAGCTAAAGAGCACCTTTACAGAGTTTATTTTCAAATACAAAAGTGGTTGGAGAATGAACTAAACCCTATTGAGTGGGGATGGACATTAAGAAACGATGTATTGGAACCAAAGAAAACAATGCAAGCGCCCGCTCCGGATTTTCTTCTAAACATGATCTTCTGTAATCGCACCAAAGGTTGTGAGCCATTGTGTGGATGTTGAAAGTTGGGGATTAAATGCTCGTCAATTTGTGGTCATTGCAACGAACAACCGTGTTTAAATGCCAATGCAATTGAAAACATCTTAGAAAACCAAGTTGATGAAGGAGAGAATGAAAACCGATTCGAGACATTTTCTTCGGATTATCTGGAACAACGCGACATAAAAGGAGAGGGAGAAGAAGATGAATAAAATTAACATAACGCTATTTTGACTGTTTTAAGAATATAGAGGATATTTTGACCGCCTGAGGTCGTGGATTAGGCTTGAAATGGGATACCACATTTTAAAAAAAATGCGCCTCAAAGGTGGTGTATTCAGTACTTTTTTGTACAGAATTTTGTGCCCTTCAATTTCTCTGTACAATGTCATATACCTAAAGTCAATAGAAAAGAAGATATAAGCGAAAAACCAAATTTTTCCCACATCTATACCCTATAACTCGCGAAGCTCAAGGTCAAATCAAGGGTACTTTTCGGATGTTGTTTGAAAACACTAAATAAAGGTGTACACAAAAATTCAGCTCACTTTGAATTATTCCGATCAAGAATCCTTATTTGATTGGACTAATATATACTTTCTGTTATTGCGATGTCTTTTTTTTTCAGAAAGGTTTCAAAATGCAGAATTTCAAAAGCTACTGCCAAGAGAGGATACAGTTTCTTGCATCTGTTGAAATGTTTTCCAGTTATAAAGCTATTAACAGATCCATTTGCTAATAACCCGGTGTCAACCATGATGTTCGTAATTCCGCAGTTATCAATGAATTTGCCAATAGCTTTGAAGTACGCCATCATTACATGAAACATGCCTAGATGAATGAACAATCTATCGAATTGGGGTTTTTCAGAACTTTGTATTTGTAATGCGACTTTAGCAATAGCTAAATCGTACGTAACTTGCACAAATTCTTGGCCGCATTCATCAGCTACTTTCAGACTTTGAAGCATGGTTTCATGAACAACAGCAACATCGGTTGGCGATGAGTTGATCGTTGTCAGGTAAGAAATTTTTTGCATGGGAGATGTATCTTCGTATAATAAGCTGTTGTATCCGATCCACATTGTAGTATTTGGTATCTTCTGATGGTGCGACAACATCCATGCGAAATAAAATTGATTGAATATCTTGCCCTGGTCAGCAATAATTGGTCGTGATGAATCATCGGCTGGTAAAAGTTTTTCAACAAGCTTTGGTTTTTTTGCATCAAATGTGTGTCTTCGTTTACCGCCTTGTCCTGGAGTACTATTATCTTCGCGACTCTCCTCTACTCTATCAACAGGGTTGATCGCAGTCAGAAATATTTTGGAAAATAATTCCAACCGTGTCATGAAGAGTATCCTTGCCGCTTGTAGTGTCCACAAATCGGTGGAAATTGTTGAATGCAACTCCGGTACATAAGTTTGGCGTTCGTACAATATCTTCAGGACATATGTCTGACCTAGATGTTGAAGAAAATGTTGCTTCCGTTTCTATTCCTTCTAAGGTAGTATAACTGCAGCATTGACCATAATGGTTGAGAATATAGATGATTTTTCTACTATTCGTCAAACCTTTCAAGGCTAATCCCAAAGCGATGTGCTTTGAGGTTTTGATACCACCGTTAGTCGTTGCGTAAATAAGGTCTTGTGATAGTGACTTTGTCAGAATTTTTCGATTTTCATTTTGTCTTCGTCGAGTGCATGGATCAGTTAAAATTGTCTGATAAAACTCCAACAAAACGTGCGGTATCGTGCATTCTCCTTGGATCAAGTCATCTGTCGTTAATTTGTCTGATAATTTAGTTGTTTTTATGGCATTAATCTCTTCCCTTAAAATCAGCGCTGCTTTTTGTAGTAAATTTTCTTTTTCCATTGTTTGAATATCATAATCTTGCAAGATGATTGCATTGAAAGGGAGCACAACTTTTTTCTTCCCAATGCTTTCGATAGAAATTTTCTTAGAAAAAGTTTCAAGTAATTTTTCTTCCAACAAATCATTTTTGTCTACAATCGAGATAGCAACATCTATTTTCTGAAGTTCCTCTTTCATTTTGTCACTATATATATCATGCAATAGGTAAAAAAAAACAGCTCTACGACTGCTTAAAACTTGATTTTCAATATATTGGCAGACATGCGCGTATGCCGTTGAATGCAACTCTCGCTTGGTATGCCATTCAGTTTTTGGTTTTTGTGCAACTTCAGAGGCAATCCGTTTATTTCTGTATTTGTGTCTACAATCGGAATGATACAATAAGACATTCCTAGTATCCATTCTTGTTTTAATATCCAAAAGTAGCTCTACATCGTTCAGAAATAATGTGTCTGATTTTATTATATTTATTGTCTCTTCATTTTTGGTTACAGCCAGTTTTACCCAATGTCCCCGAAGCTTTTTGCGAACCCTATGGCAAAATATACAGACATCGTTTTGCACGCTGTATTCTTCCTCGACACCGGACTCGTTTGTTGACATGTGTTCAGCAGGAGGAGCACATTCTTGTGTAGTTGAATCCGTACTTTGCTCTCCTGAAACTTCTTCAGTAACGGGTAGATCGGAAGCTTCATCGGAAGCAGGAACTGTAGCAAGAACATGAGCCACTAGGTCAGCAACAACGTCTTGGGCAGTAGGAACTTCAGCCGTTTCTTGTTCCGTATCGTTTTTTGAAGAAGCAATTGCATTTTCTGTTGAAGCAGTAGCATCTTTGTCTGCCGACGTGGAGGCTTCTTCAGAAGTTACTGTGTTCCTGCGTAATAATTTATTTTCGAATATTTATTTTTTTGTATATTAATATTCATTATATTTGTGGCTTCCGATAATGAATGGGCAGCAAGAATCTATGCAATTTACCTTTTATTATGTTAATTTTTAATTTAAAGTTTCATCAATTTATTTTTTAATAAAATAAAAGAAAAGAATAAAAACATTTTTACATAATTTGTTCGAGCATAACAATGACTTCGTCTGATCGCACTCTAAATTGCGATTAACGTTTGAGGAAAAAATCATTTTTTCTTACTTAAAAAAAATTAATAAAAAAATTCAGTTTTTCCAGTAAGTTTTTTTAATTAACAAATTGTGTGCCAAGGAAATTCTTTAATTTGAAGTTCAAGTAATTAAATTTGAACAATATAACAAAAGATAATATTGAAATATTACTTTTCCACAATAAAAAAAAGTAATATTTCATTTTTTCAAAAAATGCAGTTGTCCATCCACTCATTTCCGGGAGCCACAGACGTTGATTTTTTTTTTACTAATGATCTCTGGATTAAATTCGAAGGTTTATACTTTATTACACCTTGACTAATAATTTATGATTTTTTTTTCTATAGCACATGTTAAAGTGTGCTTTTATCAACTCAAAACAAAAGGTCAAGTTTTACTTTAACAGCAAGGATAGATAAAGTAGCACTTTAACATCAAGGATAGATAATAGTTATTTATTATACAAGCGCTTAAAATGAATGTTTAATGAGCTGTCAGTTTAACTGCGCGAGCGACAAAGGAGCGAGCGCGTTAATGACTGCGAATCAAACAATCATTTTAAGCGAGAGTGTAATACAACATTTTATTCAATTTTGCCATATAAACCCTTCAATATTGAAAATAAAATTACGGAATTAAGTCATCAAATACATTTGCGAATTTTATGATTATCACGACTCCTGTGCCGTGACGTTGACAACAACGAAGTTTTTTATAAACAAATTGAAAACAAAACTATTTTACCGTGTGTCGAAGTGTTTTCTGCAAAGAAGTGACTTATGATGTTTTTTATGGTCCGAGAGAGGCTTTGGGTAATGACGATGGTATAATGGAACAACTGCTTCCTCGAAAATCGAAGGGTTTGTACAAGAAAGTGTACCAAAAATTTTGCGACTGGCGAGTGAAAAAACGCAGATGGAGTTACGGAAAGGGTGTTACTAAATTATATTTTGGAGCAATCTAAGACAATCAAACCATCGTCGGTATGGAGTTATTGCTCTATGCTAAAAGCCTGCCTGACGGCATTCGAGAATATTGACATTGGAAGGTGAGTGGGAATATTGTGTATACAATCGACATAGTAATTGTATCTATTTTTAATGTAGGTTTCCGAAAGTGAAAGCCCTCCTAAAGCAAAACGCAAAAGGCTTTAAGCCCAATAAGTCGAAAGTTCTTAGCCGCGACGAAATTTTGAGGTTCATTCGTACTTCACTGGACGAGAAGTATTCACTTGCAAAGGTTAGCATTATTGATCCATTTGTTTCCTTTTAATTGTAAAATTACATTGCAGACTATACTTATTATGGGTATTGCTAGCGGTTGTCGCATTGGAGAACTGGTTAAAATGAAAATTGACGACGTGGACGTCGTTTTGTTAATTTAGTTGTAATGTAATTACGTATAATTTGTTGATAAATTATTGATTTATTTTGGTTGACATTTATTTGACATTTTTAAAGCGCTAGCGGAATAAAAATTTTAAATCGCTAGCGGAATAAAAATTTAAATGAGTGTTTATAAAACATCAACTTTTATGGGCAGGCCAGAAACAAATAAACGTCACTTTATACGGCAAAATTGAATAAAGTAATTTAATTTTCTAACTTTTGTTTAAATTAAATATGACAGCTTCGTATTATCGTAGCAACCCAATCTAGCTACTGACATTTTGAAATGTGATTGACTGTCATTATTTTCTTTTGAAATTGTTAAAGTTCTTGCTATATAAAAAAATATTGTATTATACACGACGATAAAGTTATTTCTATCCACTCGTGAATCATTAACGTCTCGACTTCGTCTCGACGTTAAACGATTCACTCGTGGATAAAATTTAACTTTATCGTCTTGTATAATTAATTACTATTTATCTAGTAATAATGATTAAATTAATAACTTTAGTTCATTTTATTTTAATGTAACTGTTTTGTTTCAAACGTTTTTTATAAAAAAAAAACCTTCAAAGCTTTTAAAAATACTATGTAAACATTAAAATAAAAACATTCAAATATAATATTTCTGCGTTACAAATTGATGGACTATATTTTCAAAAAACCATTTAAATTTTCATTATTTTATTGTATCTGACTCGCTAATTATTTAATTTACGATTGTTCGCCAACATTTTGTAAACATTTCCTCAATTTTGGTGATAGTGCAGTAAAACGCCTATAACATTCCATGTGATAACCTTCAAAATCACTTACACGTAAGGGTAACACAGTGTTATTCACTGTAAAACCATGTTCTTTTTTCAACTTTAATATTTTATTGCATTTCTGTAAAGTTTCTTCCTTGAAAATGATTATTTTTGGCTTTTTTGAACTACAAAAAACACATAATTGCGCAGCCATAGCGTTAGTACATGTTTTTGGATGGAAATCTACCGACAAACTGTCCTTTGTTATGCCTAGGATACACAAAGGCTCGTTTAAACGTAGTGCGATGTTGTCCTATTACCGGCCAGGCGCCGGCCGGCCACGCGTTTTTTTTCGTTCCGCCATGGATTGCGCGTGATTGTCCCATCGAAATAGCAGCTGACCACTTGTTTCCTTACTTAAAAAGAACAGGCTTCAATCTGATAGAGTCAGCTGACCGTTAGTGTAACTTTTTTTCATTTCTACTTTAACCAAACTACCCCCCCCCCCCCCAGCTGACTGGCAATGTCCCCTCGGAGAACCAGCTGACCAAGCTCGCCCTGTCTCTTATTTTTTAAACAACAAATTCACAAAGTTTCAAACTCGTTAGTATAAAAAAAATTACACTGTCAGTTTGCAACAATCATGGCGCCGTAGCGCCCGGGTGTCCCGCTACTGGGCCAGCTGACCGACGGGGAACCCTATATACTAGCCTAAACAATATTTGTACAAAATATGGACGATGTTAGTTTCATCGAAAATAGTGTGACGCCGGCTCTCGGACTATACATACAAATACTTAGGTAAAATACTTTCTAATTTAACCCAAAAAAATACTTTTAGTGTTAAAGATTCATGGTCATTTAAAAATATTATAGACCTTCAAAAACTACCTACAAATTATGAATTACTATCTTTAGATGTTATTTCATTATATACAAATATTCCAATAGACCTTGCGTTATAAACTGTCGAAAACAACTGGGACAAAATTAATGAATACACTACAATTCCAAAACAAGATTTTCTAAACATTTTAAAATTCGTATTAAATAATACATATTTCTCCTTTAACAATCAAATATATAGTCAAAATTTTGGAGTACCTATGGGTTCACCCATATCAAGCGTAATTGCTGAATGTATTAATGGATGTTGAAAACCAACTCGTTAAAAATAACAAACATATCTGTTTTTACCAAAGGTATGTTGACGAAATAATAATGGGAGTTAATAAACTAAAAATTGATTAAATTTTTCAAATTTTCAATAATTTTCATAACAGATTAAAATTCACTATGGAAAAAGAAAACAAAAACAATTCTATAAATTGTCTAGACCTCACCCTAACCAGAGAAATGACTGGCAAAATAAGTACAAATTGGTACAGAAAACCAACAAAATCTGACAGATATTTGAATTGCTTTTCCAATACAACAATCAAATACAAAAAAAGTGTGATATCTGGACGTGCCATTTTATTATCCGATAAAAAACATCATAAAGACAACCTAACAATTATAACAAACATACTTCTACTGAACAATTATCCCTTAACTTTTATTAACAACAATATTAAAAAAATAAGAAATATGCTACAATTACAAAATAATAATAATAAATCAATAAATCTGCAGCCAAATTTTCTAAATAATGAATTTAATAATCAGCAAAATACAACCAAAAATTATATTACTATCCCATATATATAGTTATCAGAAAGTATAGAAAAAGAATTTAAAAAAAATGACATTTACACTGCTTACCAAAACCATAATACAGGACAAAAAATATTTTATAAAAACTTAAAAGACAACAAATAAAAATTTAAAATCAAATACTATTTATGAAGCACAATGTAAAAACTGTGATTCAACATATATCGGACAAACAAAGCAATATTTAAAACGTCGCATGACCCAACACCAACAATCAATTAAAAAAAAATACTCAATCCATTACAACCAAATACTGCTCTCTCAGACCATACTGACGATTTAGACAATCCCAAAATACTACATAATGAAACAAATTTGAGAAAACGTTTATTACTAGAATGCATTGAAATCAAAAAATCTCCGAAAGCAATTAATTATAAAACTGACACGGAAACTTTAAACAAAACTTATGACAATATTATTAAAAAATGTAATTGATCCCTATTTTAAATAATGGTAAAATATAAAAAAAAATAAAAAAAACTACTAAAACATTACTAGATAATTGTTTCAATATCAAAATAAATATTAAATTTCAATATCATAATTACAATAATAGCTTTAATCATAAACATTCAAACTACATTTAACTATAACGATTCTTAAAACACAAATTATTTCATAATACATGCTTAATGTAGGTACAGTTGTGTGCAAATAAATCTGGGACAGTGTTTTTTTCACATGCAGGTTCAGTTAAGAATTGAAGAATATCTCCATGGATTTCTTCTTATCAGAAAGAGTTACAGATTTCATTACCTGTTAAAGTTTAATGTAACTCTTTCTGATAGCAGAAGATCCATGGAGATATTCTTCAATTCTTAACTGAACCTATATATGAAAAAAACATTGTCCCAGATTTATTTGAACACGACTGTACATGTGTAAAAAAATTAAATATATATACCGTGTGTCCACAGGAGTACGCACCATAGAGATAAGATAATGCTAATAGAATATAAATATCAACCAGTGCTATGACCACCGATCCTTTTCTTGTATCATTTATAACAATATTGTTTCATACAGTGGCGAGTCAGAAGCCAGAAAACAACGTTTTAGCGTGCCGGCAAGCACAGCATTAGCCGATCTTTCTATTCTATTTGGTTACCCTATGGTGCGTCCTTCTGTGGACACACGGTATAATAAAAATTATAAAAGAAAAATAATTACTATTTTAAAATAATTTTATATCATAAAACTTTTAGATCTACAGAAAAATTTTATACCCTATGAATAACTATTAAAATTTCCGTCATTAACCACAAGATGGCCCCTACAGCATTTCCTTGTCAGAGCCAGTAGATATAGAGAGTACCGCCATTCTTTGATCCGTGAAAATGCCGCTATTGCCGCCATTTTTGTTCCCATCAGCAATGACTGATTGAGTTATGTTTAAATTTTTACTTGAAATTGGCAAGACTGTAAGTCTATGTCAAATTCGAGGTTATCAGGTTATGTTTCCATCAGTTTGTGTCACATAACAAACAAAACCTAACCTACTAACCTCGAATTTGACATAGACTTACAGTCTTGCCAATTTTAAGTAAAATTTCGGATTGCCAATAAATGTCACGTTGACGGAATTGTGTTACAAAACCTCAAAGTGATGCATATGACAAAGGAACAAACATGGCGGACGTGGCGGTACTCTCTATATCTACTGGCTCTGTTCCTTGTCAAAAAGCAAACCAAAGTAAAATGTGCTCTCAAATTTTAATTTTTATAAATAATGGTTCAATACTCGTAAGTAACATAAAATTGATGCTACAATTGAATCTAATAATATTATTTTACAGATTAATTGATCCTTTAATCCAAACGCATGTTTTCCAATAACAAAAATTTTAAAATAAAACCATAACCTAACAAAACAGAAACATTCCAATCTGAAAGACCAACAGAAAATTATACCAGCACAAGCAATTACATATGTAGAGGAAAACAATATTAATAGTACAAGAACTATACATGTTAATAATAAAATACAAGTTCACAACCATAATTAATAAGAAAATAAAACCAAGTAAACCTATCGTAGAGCGTGGACGTTTCACAGGTTTTTACCTCAGTTGATTCGTCATTACCAAACCAAATAAGTCTGCCATTGGTAAAGTGTAACCTTAATTCGAAAACTGCATCTTATTACGTTGAATTTTCCAGATTAAATTCCACGTAATTATGTAACATGGTTCGCTTTCATTAAGTAACAAAAAAACAAGGGAAAAAAAAAAGATTTAAAGCTGACATTATAGCTTACACATCGAAATAATAAACGTTTAAACTTCCAACTACACATAAATATAATTTTATGAATCCTGTATCACTTTTAATGTAAAACATTGTCTGACGGTTAAAGGTAAATTAATAACATTATTTGATATATCTAAATAATATATTTTCTTTTTTTAGTTTGTATTAAAATGTAAACTACACAATAGTATATTGTATGTTAAGAGCTGAAAGTGCATTCTTGCCGCTTGCGCATGTATATTGCTGGTTGAGACGAAGTCGAAACCAGCAATCATGCAAAAGCGGCAAGCGCACTTTTAGCTCGAAACATACATACTATTTTTTCGACGACTGAGCATATTATTAAAGGAAAATATCAAATTTCGTTTTATCGTAAAAATTAATTGACAATCAAGTTAACATTACTCGCGCAGTCTATGACATGTGACGCGATTATTTCCACAAATGACGGGCGTTGTCAAGGAAACATTCGGACGTGGCTACCTATTTTGTTAACGCGGAAACCCAAAACGCTCGGCGAGCGGCAAAAAGATGACAACGCACGCTCAGCGGCAAATGTCAACTTTCTGTTGTCAAATGACAGTGAGAAAAATCTACTTTCGATGTCAGTCGTCGAAAAACACATTTTCATTGTGACAATTACAATAAAACAAAAGTCAAAGTCAACAAATTGTGACATGTCAACTAATCTCCATTTCCTATCAAATACAAGAACTCAACTCATACAACCTTAATCAAAGATACTATTATTGTAAGTAGTAATGCTGATCTTTTAATACTTAATAAAATTTTAATGCTTATTTTGATTTCCACAATAAACTCCTTTAAATGTGTTAATAAGAGAAGTTCCTCCAATTGTCAGTACATTTCTGTTATCCAATAATTGAACAAATAATTCAAGAATCAGTTATAACAGGTAATTCAAATTAAGTGTTGGAAGTTATGACCTTTCACTTATCTAAAATTAATATACAATTAAATGTATTCTTTTATCTATCCTCAGATTGTTAATCATTCTTGTCAACAAATTGTCCTTTTTTATTTCAAATATTGTCTGAAGAAGCTAACGATGTTTAGCGAAACGTTACAAAAAAAAACTTTACATGTTTTTAACAATAAAATTTTAAAGTGTCTTGACTAAAATGTTTTCTTAGTATCACATTGCTAAACCAATTACATTAGCTGCAATCTTTCTCTGATTATGCAAGACGGGTGAGAGGTTTCTGGTAGATGTGTGAACCCTTCATGGTGTGAACATAATTGCTAGTGACTACTCATTAACCTTGCAAGAAACTTAAATTGCAAAAACAGCTGTTAAACAAAATTTAATCTTGAGGATTGAAAACGTATGTTAAACTTTTGTAAGTTTATGAGTTTTTGTGAAACTAAATTTTGGGATTTTATTAATTGTTCTAATTTATTGTTCTCCTATTCAGTATTTATAGATACTATTTTAATTCTGGGATTACTTAATTTATCTTCCTTAAAACTATATTTCTCACCTAATCCATCAATTAAATGTTGCTTTAAAGATTGCTTGTGATGTTTTGTTCACACTTTATTACCAAACCACCATCTGGGATTTCTTTTATGTGTTTTATACCAATTTTTAATAATTCAGGTTTATTTTTCCATTTAGTTCCTTTTATATGTCTAAAGCAAATTGCTTAATTTTTGGTTTCAAAGTAACACTTGGGATATTCTTTTTTCTTTCTGCTTTTCGAAACACTTTCCGTTTTTAGGTAATTGGTGGCTACTTTTGCATATACCTACAACCTGCATGTTACCTTCCAGCTGCAATATTTCTTTCGATGAGAAGTTTTGTTTTTGTCTTCCACTTCTGTTACCAGTTTCTTAATTAATGTATTTTCTGCTAAAACTGCTCCACTTTCTTCAGTTCTCGTATTTGATCGGCCTTTACATTGTTGAATTAGTTCCATTAATAGATAATTTTCCATTGCTAAAGAGTTTACATAGATCTGCTAGATGTGAATGGGTCTGTTTGATTAATGTTATTATATGTTGCGGGTCTTGGCGTATGGTTTTGCGTGTAGGGGTTGTATTAGGTGTTAATTTACTCCTTAGTTGTGGTTATAATGTTTGCTGCAATTGTTTATATACTATACATCCTTTATAATTGGCTGGATGATTTCCTTCACTGTTAACACATTGAACTTTTTTGTTTTCTATTTTTTTGGGACAAACTGACTTGTTGTTCAACGCATTGTGCATGTTTGTTACTTCATGTCTTAAATCTTGTATGCTATTTTTAATTTCTTCAACATCGGTGGAGTGGTAAACATTTTTTAATAGTTACCACTCGGAAACTTTTATCATGTTTGGCTTTGTATATGTGATATTTCGTGTTTTTATCTTTTGGCATTTTTATATTAGTGTGTTTGGTTCTAATTTAACTTGATTACCACTGAGTGCTTTTGTAAGGTATTTTCTTCTGCTATTTTATTTAATTCTAAGACTAGTGGCTTTATGTCTTCCACACCAGCAATAAACATTAGTGGAGATTTTGGGTGCTTTTCTTGTTCATTACGTATATTTGTTTCCATCGATTGTTCCTCAGCAAGGTGCTCGTAACGATTCTTTAGAGTAACACTGTTACTTAACCAATACTTATTTGATTTGCATTGACTTAAGTGACCTTCGTCTGTTTCTTGGTCGTTTGTGACTTTTTGCAGTTTGCCATTCATTATCATGTGATGTTTGAGATAGCGTTAATTCTCTTATAGGATAGTGCATTGTTTGGTCGGATAATTGAATATTTGGCTGTTGTTGATTATAATTAAAAGCAGAATAGTGTTGAGGTTGTTGTGGCATTATCATGTGAGAATAAAACTAACAAGAAAACAAAATGTATAGATTTATAAAAATTTTATTTTGTCACATGGCACTCATGACTTGGTCAGCCTCGGCCTGGTAGTATTCAAGTGAAAAATTAAAATTGCAACTGGAAACTGTAAGCTGTAGTAACTCGGAAGGAAAGCTGTATGCACTGTCATTATTTTCAACGAGGTGTGAATCACCTTAAATATATTATATATATTTATTCTAGAATTATTAACAATTATTTTTTTTTGTTTCAGAGCCAGCTCTTCTCTATTTTTCCATGCTGGGTCTTCAGCAGTTCGAAGGATGAACAGTTCTTCTATGTAGCTACTAACTACTATCACCAAATATGTGCATTTACAAGCCTGTTCAACAAGACGGAAAAATGAGCAAGCAGCACAACCTCTCTGTTTTGAATCTCTGTTTCGCATCACATCAGAGAAAGAAAATAGTGAAGTGTCGTTTCACCGAAGATTAGTAACAATTTGATTACAGAAAAACTGCTTTTGTTATATTATGTGGTCGATGTGTCATCTTTGATTGTTTTTGTTTCTCAAATCAACCAAAAGGCATTGGAGTGCAATGCAATTGATTTTTTCTTAATTTTTTTATATTGCCAGAACAAATATAACCTTGAGAGTTACTCAACATCATTGCTATTCACCACTTTCTGTAGTTTGCTGGTTTGCTGTAGCTTTTGTGTTAGTTGTGACATTGTTATTAGACCACCAGTATACAACATTGTACTTTGTATGTACATTTGGTAAAAGTAATTATTTCATCGATGCTAAAATCGCCTGACTATCCGTTCCTTTGGTTCTAAGTTTTTTAACTTTTCACAACAACATGGTGTTGAGTGGGGCGCAACACTCTTTCTCGTTGTTTATTTTTCATTCTTATGTATTGTCCAGTTGCTGTGCAACCTGTTGCTTCCTACAATCGATCACATTCCAGACACAATCTGGATGTGGAAACTAATATATAATTGTAGTGTCTTATTTTTAGAAACTACACACCTACAAACTGCGAGAGGAAAGAACTTAAGCAAGTTCAACGAAGAAGGAAACCAGCTATTTTAGCAGCAATAGTGAACTGACCAGTTTTTAAGCATTTTATAGCAGTGTCTATTTGGAGTCGATATCATTTTTGACAACTGTGGATAATAGAATGAGGTGTAACATACTATTTTTCAGTTATGAACTAAATAGGTGTCATTGGAAACCTTTTATTTGGAGCGCTCACCTTAAATTGGGGATACTTTGTCTCAGATTTTTCAGTTTTTTAAATTTTCTGCCTTGAAAAAAAGTTTCAACACCACTCTAATAATAGCAAAGGTGCTAGCCAATTACGGTAACGAGTCGGAATCCAAAAGAAAATTCTGTCACTCAAATCAGGAAAATACTTTCGTAGTATACAATCAAGGAGAGACTGAGACACTAGAATGAACAGCGAAGTCAGAATCCATATGATCCAAGATGGTAAGGTTCCGATAAGGGACGGTGCGGATGGTAAAACGGTTGGGGCGATATCATTAAAGCCTTTCACGACAGTCTTGTCTGGAAGTAGTTCTTCAACGACAGCCAACACTTGTCTTATAAATAAGGCAGCGATAGGGAATAGTAGCATGATGGTAAAGCAGTTTTTCTGAGTATCCAGAAAATTTGAAAATATTGGACTACGGCTTCGCTGATACGCTCTAATGAGCGGAAGAGCAAATACAGCTTCTCCAAAAGTTACAGTTGCAGGATATCCCCATACTGCTCGTACTTTAACCTCGCCATGCTCGGCTAAATGAGACCTAACAAAAGCGCAACAGTCAGGAGGTCTAAGATCTTTACCTCTCTTTATCTGATGCCAAAAGCCCCGGATGCGATGTACCGCATCGACATCAGCAGCGACGTCTCGCTTCGTCTTATAACCCAATTGCTTCCATGGTAAACCAGGAGAGCTAGACCAGATGTTAAGGTCTTTCTGTTTGAATACGTCATTAAGATGTAATAAAGGTTGTTGATCCAAACGAAAGGCGTTATAAGCTTGATTTATCGCTAACTTCATTTCCAAGTCAGGGACAACTTGAATATCATTCTGAAATTCAAGGACATCACGCTCGATTAAAGGGAGAGTAACTGGACTTTTATGTAGTGATAGTTCTCTACTAACTAATGATTTAAGGTATGGACTGGATCCGATGTATCCAGAGTGTCTTTGCGAAAATCCTTCTCTACGAGGTAGAGATATCATTCTGCAGATTCCGCTGATGGCAGCAAAAAAATGTAGATTGTTTAGAAAAGTGAGAGTTTTACAGTGAGTGCCAACATTTAATTTACAAGCGAACTCATAGTAGCAAGTGGATTAGTTTTATTTGAGCATATAAGAATTTTTTCTAATTCATTGCAAAATTTAGCCCAAATGAAATTTTGACGTTTGAAAGTGCCTTTATTAATTAACAATCACCATAAATAGTTGTTTAGATGGAAGGATGAAATATTTTTTTTTATAAATCTAATGCCGTAGAATGGGGTGAATAGGATCACTTTTATACTTTGAAACGATGTCTCTCCCAGAGTAATACAGAGAAAATTTTGATCTGCATATTAAAACAACAATCTATACCTGGGCTATTCATTTTTGATGCCCAATATTTTTTTTGTTCTCTGATTCTATTCACCTACCATTGTGGTGAATAAATAGGATCAGCCAAACTTTTCTAATGTTTAATCCTATTCACCTTTGTGTGGTGTGAATAGGATAACACAATTTTTGCATGTGAACCTTTAGCTTTAAAGAAAATTCCTTTTTTAAATTTTCTATTCAAAAACCAAGATCAAACAAACTTTTATTGGTATAAGTACATGTTAAGAGGTATATGTAACAGCAAAACCTATTTAAATTGTTTATTGTATTCACATATACGAATTTGAAATCTGAGAAGACCTCTTCCATATTTTTCTGGAGGATTTAGTTTTCCAGCAATTTGTTGGAAAGTGAACTCGTACTCATCTTTCACATCCGGAAAAGTGTACACGTAACCTGAATAGTCTCTAGTAATTTTTTCGCGTAAGAAGTTTTATTCGTACCCGTCCTCATTTAATTTCACAACTTGAGCTATATAATATCTGGTAAAGGCCCTGGATGTACTTTGTGCTTTGTCATTCGTGAAATAAGGTAAGTGTATGAGCAACCTGTCACCCATATTAATGTCATTCTTGGTGACAGGCAAGAGACTATTTGAAGACCTTGGGGCAAGAAGGTGTTAAGCCACAAACATGTAAATGTGAGAAAATTGCATTTAAACCTTTTATTCAAATCCTGAAATCGGAGTTATACCATTAGTACGATTTTGTGTGGAACTTGATTTGAAACAGAAGTAATAAAACATGTAACTTTGAAAGTTATTTATTAAGCTCTTCATTAAAAAAATACAAACAATTGGAAAAAGTGGCTTGTACCGTTTTTCTTTCTAAACTTTTTAAATAAATTTTAGAACTCAATCATAATATTGTTACTAATGATCTTCGTCACTACAGTCGTCTACATCACCTAGGTCTTCATCGCTGATCTCTTCGAAATGTTCTATATTCTGTTCTTCGGAATGGTCTTCTTCCTTACTTTCGTTCAGAGCTCCTATGTCTTGGTAAAACTGAAGGTAGGTAGGTGGAATGTATTCAATGAGTTTAGAAAGATTTTGATTTTTTTTCTGGTTCAAGGCAACCGGAGCAGAATACTTTTTCTTTAAATCTCTAAAGTAATATTGATCTTGATCCTTTTCTCCCAATATTAACTGCTTTATATTCCTCATTTACATGATGTTCTATATTCATTATGTTGGGGTTTTCAAAAGAAAATTTGAAACAACGAATTGTATTGAACTTCAGGTTTTCTTTGTCATCTGTCTTAGATTTTTTAACAATTTGTGTCTGAATATTCTTAAGCTTTTCACACCGGGGTTGGATTTAGGACGTATACCGCCTAGCCGGGCTTCGACGAGCCTTGCGCATGCGTGCGCTTCCCGGTAGGCGGGGGGTTCAAAGTTGGCGCATTTTTGCGCTTCCCGGTTTTTCGGTCTTTTTTGAATGGTGCCTGTATGCGTAATACTTCTAAAGGGCGACTATACGCAATTGCGGCAATGTCTAATAATTATGATGTAAATAAATCTACAAGTAAGAGCATAATGATCTTTATTTTTTAAGCTTTATAACAAACCAAATACGTTTCTATATAATAGTGGTAAGGAAAAAAATAATAAAAATAAACACTATGGTAGTACAAACTTGGTGTTGATAACCTACATCCAATACTTTTTCTTGGTATGATAGTTTTCAAAACTGGGTAGCACACATAAGGGGGCGTCACGTGGAGAGCATAAATACGTTGTTTCCTTTCTTATATATTTTTTTGCACACACTATGCATCTCTTACGTGTTGGTTTTCCATTGGTTTTTGGAAATTGCGAGATAAAATGTCTTGCTGTCAATCTTAATGGCGAGTCAGCTTCAGCAGTTCTGTTGCCACTACGACGGGGTGCGCCTTTATGATATTTTTGGAGTAGTTGTCGCACTAAATCCAACTGAAACTTGGCGATAGGAGTATTTTTTCCAGTTTTCATTTTATACACTGCGTGGGAGTTCAGAAGAGTCATATCAAGTAAATGGAAAAATGTTTTTTTGTACCATTTGACTGATTTTCTCACCGATTCTATCGAACTTTGTAACATCGGTTTTATCCACCGCCCCCATATTTTTATTGTAATCGAAAATGCACTTTGGTTTGTAGATATCTTCATTTGTCGTATGGGCTTGTTTACCAGTCGCAACCTTTTCTGCAGAGTGGCATGTGGAGAGCATATGCACATCACGTTTGTCTTTCCATTTCATGCATAACAAATTATTGGTTGAATAATATATCATTTGTCCTCTCTCAATGTTTAGTTTCAAATCAGGCATATACAACCTATTTGGATTGACGGTTCCGCAAGCATTTGTGTGCCTATTGTAGAGATGATTGTATAAAAGGGGACTAGTATACCAATTATCAGTATATAACGTGTGCCCTACGTCTAGGTAAGGTTCCATAAGCGTCAAAACGATGTTTCCAGATTTACCAAAATCCTTGTCAAATTCTTGAATTTCGGTAGCAGCTCCACAGTAAATTATGAAATCTAGAATATAACTAGTCTCACTGTCTCGTAAAATAAAAAATTTGATGCCAAAACGGTGGCGCTTCGAAGGAATGAATTGTTTGAAGCTTAGTCTTCCTTTGAAGAGCATCAAACTTTTAGATGGTTTAATAGTAATCTAATTTTATATAGCTTGTCTGTCTTCTGATTATTATTATTATTGTCCACAAAATGCAGTGAAGATAAAATAGAAAAGTAGCTGTCTCGTGTAAATATTTGTCCAAATCTTGGCGTTGCCAGCAATATATCTAGACCAATAGTCACAACCACGTAATTTTTTTACTTGCGCCATCAAGAGGGAGATTGCCACAAAACAGTACATTTCAGATGTTTCTATATCACTCCAAGCTTTTGATTTTTTATTACTATTAGGATCGGCTGTTTGCTAGTGAAAAAGATTACATTGCTGTATAATTTCCACAATAAAGTCTTAGGAGAAGAACAATTCAAAGCATTCCAACGCTGTTGGGTTCTCAGGAACATTTGCCTTGCATCCTGCATTTACATCTTGAAATTGATGCGCTTGTGGTTGATTAGTCGGGTCAGTGTCCCAATGAAAACGGTCGTCGGTTTTTCTTTGCTTAGTGGCAGGGAAAGCTGTTATGACAAAGCTAGTTGCAGTAATTCGTTGCAAAAGAAATACATTATCTACTTACTTCTGTTAGCAACTCGGTTGCCTGTCTATCTTCTTATGTTGTGAGTAGGAACAGCTATGAAAACAAAAGTAATGTTAATTTCCTGCGTTTTTTCGAAAAATTAAAGCTACTCACAGTAGAATGGGGCTTACTATCCCCTCCACTTTTTATTTGATTCGCGGTTTAATTCGCGGATTTAATTTCGCGGTTTGATCTAATTACATATGTGCTACTGATTAATCACATATGAACTTTGATATTTAATTTACATATGTGCTACTGATTGAATTACGCGGCGGCCATTTTTTAATTTGCTTCCGAAATTACGCGGCGGACTTCTGGAATTACACGTCGGCCATCTTGGTTTTCTGGCGCGAATAGAAAATCATTTTGCAGACAAGTTGATACATACAAGGTGCCCCAAAAAGGAGTGGTAACTTTTCCGAATTGTTTCAACAGATGTCGCTTTATCTAAAGTACAGCGAGCAAATACTTATTATTTTTAAATTGAGTTGGTATCACTTAATTTAAAAATAATAAGTATTTGGTCGCTGTACTTTAGATAAAGCGACATCTGTTGAAACAATTCGGAAAAGTTACCACTCCTTTTTGGGGCACCTGGTATATACAGGGTGTTAATAAAAAAACTTTACACACTTTAGCAGGTGATAGTAGAGATGAAAACAAGAAAAAAATTCTAATACACTTAGGTCCAATACTCCTTGGTTTTCGAGATATGGAATTTTTAAATTTTTATTTACCACATTTTTTTACAAAAAAAAACTACAACAAACAACGCATTTAGCGCACTCTAAAGTTATCGCAGATGTTCAAACTGTCGTCCTTGCTCTTGTAAACAAAGTTGCAGCCGTCGTCGAAGAGACTCACGCACTTGATGGTAAACACCTAGAGTCCTTAGTTGTTGGCAGGCGTCTACAATTCGCTGCCAAAGTTCATCTTCTGTGTTCACTACAGTGGCGTAAACAAGATCTTTTAAGTACCCCCAAACAAAAAAATCTAAGGGCGTTAGATCAGGAGATCTTGGTGGCCATGCGACAGGTCCTCCACGGCCAATCCATCTGTTTTCGAACCGTTCATTTAAATAGTTTCTTACTATACGCAAAAAGTGGGCTGGAGCTCCATCATGCATAAAATACATGTTCATAATAACATCTAATGGCACATCCTCCAGTAGATCGTTCAAATTGTCACGTAAAAAGTTTAGGTAGGATTGACCATTCAACCGATTCGGCAAACTAAATGGTCCAATTAAACAATCACCCATCATGCCAACCCAAACATTTATCGAAAATCCAAATTGATGATTTCTAACATGAATTGCGTGCGAATTTTCATCTGACCATTCGTGCATATTGTGAAAATTGAAAACTCCACGAGTAAAACAGGCTTCGTCTGTAAACAGAATGTTTCCAATAAAATTTGGATTTATGTTACATTCATGTACCAGCCATTGGGAAAATTGGATACGCGGACGGTAGTCCGTCTCTCTCCGTAGATGATGAACCTTTTGTAAGTGATACGGATGAAGTAATTGTTCTTTAAGGGTCTGCCAAACAGATACATGATTGACGCCGACAGCTCTACTTATTCGCCTGGTACTCACATGAGGATCATTATCTACAGCTTGCAAAATAATGTCTTCGGTGTTTGGCGTACGTACTCTACGAAGTCGGCCACTGTCTGATTTTGGCGGCTTAAAACAACCTGTTTCTCTTAACCTACGGTCGACTTCTTGAAAAGTTGGATGAGATGGAATATGCCTCAAAGGATATCTCTGCTGATAAATTCGTCTAGCTTCTCGCGAATTTCGATGAGCTTCGCCATAACATAAATGCATATCGGCGTACTCCGCACATGTAAATTGAACCATTGCAAAAATAAGACTAACTTAAATAGCAATAAGTAATTTCACCGTTAGACTTGTTACAAAATGTTGATTGACATGTATTCTGCGATTGTTCGTTTTTCGCAGATAACGCGATATCGCATTCATAAGAGGTGTAAATAAAAATTTAAAAATTCCATATCTCGAAAACCAAGGAGTATTGGGCCTAAGTGTATTAGAATTTTTTTCTTGTTTTCATCTCTACTATCACCTGCTAAAGTGTGTAAAGTTTTTTTATTAACACCCTGTACATATATATTTACTTTAGATATTTTCTAAGCAGTTCATGCAAGTAAGCTTGCCATGATTCCCACAGACAGGTGTCTTACAAATTGCACATGAATGATATGACTTATTACCAGTCCTAGGGCACAGACTGCATCTCTTCCTTTTCCTAGGTCCTTCCTCTTCAGGGACTAGTTCTTCATCTTCCTGCAGAATTTGAAGAATGCTCGACTTCACTATCTTAGGAAGACTTGTTATCTGAAGCCGGATTCTCAAGAACGGAGATATAAGTTCTTTTGCTAGGTTCTTCAACCATTTTCTTCTCACTAGGCGCTCTTCCTGTTTGTGGTTAGATGCCGATATGACAAAGGCATTTACACCAACCACATCTAGAAGGTGGAAAAAAGCTGTAAGGGGCCACCTGTTGGTTTTTCTTGCAGTGGAGTATGTCCCGCACATCTCATCGACGACATCCACCCCACCTTTGGTGTAATTATAAAAAGTTATTATCTCTGGCTTTCGAGCGTCGCCAGTCGTAGGGTCAATGTCCTTGCTGTGGTGCATCGTTGACAATAACACAACAACCTTGCCTTTTTTTGGTACTTGTGATACTAGGGTTGTACCATTGTTTCCAAAGCCAAAAATCGAAGAGCTTACCTCTCGATCTGTGCTATTGACGAAACAGCTAGGAAGTTCCCTCTTATTTTTTCTGATAGTTCCGACAGACGTGAGGTTGTGATTATCCAACAGCTCGTGAGCAAGGGGAACACTGGTGAACCAGTTATCATGGGTAACGTTGCGCCCACTACCATTTATTGGTACTATTAGCCTCTTGACAACCTCGGCCGGTGTTTGAACGATCTGGTTGTAAGGACCTGGCGGCTGTTTACCTAAGTAGACTTCCATGTTTAGCACATAGAAAGTTCGAGCATCAACGAGTGCGAAGACCTTGATACCATACTTCGCAGGTTTATTTCGCAAGTACTGGCGAAAGGAACACCTGCCGCGAAAACCCCACAACATTTCATCTATGGTAGTATACTCAGCTACTGAGTAGTTTAGCTTGCATCTTGCTACAATAAACTCAAAAACTTCTCTGAGTGGAGCTAATTTGTCTTCAGCAATTCTAGCGGTACGACTCCCTTTATCATCAAAACGCAGAGCTCTGAGTAAAAATCTGAACCTCTGCTGAGACATTCCACACCGGAAAATTTGCACACCAGTTCCATCGTTACTCCACAATTCATCGGTATGTAAGTGCGAAGATTTCAATACCCCTGCATAATACAGAAGCCCAAACAAAGCCTTTATCTCCTCTAAAGAAGTGTTTTTAGCATCTCTTTCGCGTGCATTATTTTCTCTTATGACATTTATATATATATTTGTGTAATCTACAATTTTCTGAATAATCTCATCAGTAAAAAAACACTGCCAAGCTTTCAAAGGTGTATCAGCCTGCTTAGCTGCTCCCTTATTACCTGGTAAATGGGTCACAATATTTCACCGTCTAGTGCGAATCGATTGAGTGGGCTCTGCAATCTTCCACTTAGTTCCATCTTTTCCTGTATAACTACCTCTATGTATCAAAGGAATGTCATCATCAGAAGTAGAAGTATTACTCTGACCATCACTTTCTTCAACATCGCTCTGTTCTGTGTCCGTATTCCTTTCTTGGTCGATTCTGGTCTCTTCTTGTGAGTCAATGTTACTACCAACATCACTTTCGTCATCTCCCAGTTCTTCCTCAACGTGCAGGTCGTAAAAATTTGAACAAGAAATGGGAGGGAATCTGTCTATTTCTTGTTGGTCCATTGCATAAAAGAATTACTCGACGAATCTGTTATAACAAACACCAAATTAGATGTCTATCTAAAAATATACAATAAAAGAGCTTGGCGCTCAATAAATAATGAATAAATATCAAAATATACTTACACAAGTCACAAAACAACGTCCAAAAAACAGAAACGAAAAAAGATACACAAAAATTTGTAATCACTAACGGTCGCTGCGGGTCATGGCGATCCCCAGAGCTCTGTAGTGCAATGCAAGTAAATTCAAACTGACTTGCGGTTATGTAGGGTAGGGGTGTCTAGGAAGGTACTGTGACGGAGAGCCAATCATCTTGAAGGGCGGGGAAACAAAAGGCTTACACAGGAGGCTGCGCGTCACAGTGACCCGCGGCGACCGCTGCCGGGTTAGGTAAACGGAACTCTTTGGATTTACCGCTGTGTTGGATGTTTATACCGCTCCTATATTCAACCCACGATAACCATTTAATTGCGACACGCGATTGTTTGTCCGACATCCTATACCCACCAGATGGTATTATACCTATGGTGTTGTCTGTTAAAAAACGCCTTCTAAATACTAAATTACACGCACTAGCAATTGTTGTAGCCTCTTGAAAGAGGTCTACACCATTTTCGATCGTGAATAACCTCCAAAATCTTAAACACGCTTTAACTAAAATTTGCACATCCATTATACAATATTCTACAATTTCTTTCTCCATTTCAAAAATGTATCCGTTTTCCGCTAGTTTGTTATACCAATCAATAAATTCTACACGGCCAAAAGTACTCATATTATCTGAAGCATAGTATTCAATAGGTTTACCACCTAGCCCCGACATACTTCTGATTTACAACGGTATTGAATAGGTACGGGAAATATCCTTTACTATCTGGAAAATCAAAAGCCCCAGGAAATTTGGAGAGAGGTAGAAGGATGAAGTTTAGGGAATCTATAAATCTAGTTGATCCACATGTTATTGAAATTCTTTTCCGACCTGTTATCAGTTTAGGATTCCAACTGTTTCTTTTTTTAATTATCTCGCGTAAAAGGAAACTGACATCATATTCCCCTGCATTATGTGCGATAGCTGTTACTTTAAATTTTTTACTTAATTTCGAAACATATTTTAAAAATGAATTAACAGGATCCTCCCGAAAAACATGCAACCTTCCACCACAATTTTGACAATTTTGTTTTAAATTCTCGTTATTTGAACAGGTTAAACAAACATGAGCCGCTACGCAAAGGTTCGGTTCGTGAACGTAATTACCTGGTTTACCTAAGATTTCAGTTTCCTGTCTACTTTCGAAGTCGTAGAAAATAAATAAAAACTTTTGAGGTGTTTTGTTTTTAATATTCCGCGACATGTAACAAAAATACCTCGTTGGTTGTGACTTTTTACATATCTGACAAAATTTGTGACCACAGTTATGCTTTCCACCCTTTTCGTTTTTCCAGATAGTATGTAGACAAAGAGAGCAGCGGTAAAGTTTGTTACACAGTCCTGATTTTTTATGTCTAGCAAAGCACTCTGCGCCCCTAAACTCCCTATTACAATTAGAACACGTTACGCTATCTAGCATAATATTACACGGTGGACTATCTTGGCAGCAAGGACATGTGTAAATGCAATTAGTGTGTTGAGCTTTATTAAATTTAATTTTGCAAAGTTCACAAAAATAACCGAATGTGAATGCACTAGTTAAACTTGTAATGACATTGTAGTGATTTTCTTCTAAAATTAAATTTAGTACTACTCTATCCCTAGTTCGAGGGCCTTCAAAATATGTCGTTTTACCAATTCTCGAATTATACACCACTATTGTATAGTTTGATAAATATACTTGACATTTTTGAATGTCTTCGTAATTACCACCATACGTTAAGTCGACACCGCTAACCCTACAGAGCCGTAGAGCTCTCTGAAACAAAATAGGGGAACCTAATGTTAATTCTTTCAACTTTTCATCTTTATCTCTAAAGCAATCGCAATCACAAGAGCCGATGCAAGACATATGTTACCTTTAGTGGGCACTACTATTATACCTTGTTTTTTTAGTTTGCAAAAATCGTCAAAACTACCACCTATTAAACGACTTCGACCTCGACCTACAGGCAGACTGACCTTATCAATGTTAACCGTAATCGCATCTTGAGCAAAGAACTGCGCGTTGCTTTGAAGCACCTTTTCGACCACGCTTAGGATCACAGCAATTGATAGTTGATCGACTCTTCTAAAAGAGATCCCCAGGGGCTTTTCGGGGAAATTATGATTTTGCAACACAATGCCTACACGATCGGAAGACTGTATGTTGCATAATATAATCCAGAAGCTCCTGGAATGCATCCTGTAAGAAATATTTTAATATTATAACTAGGACCAATGAAAATTTATTCTTATATTACCTCAAGCCAAACTATAATGGTCACATTATTTCGCAACGCACTTGATATAAGACGCTCATCAACGTGAGATACATGTCCATCGTATATTAATAAAACTGGCTTAGTTTCACCAATTTGTTTTAGAAAACTCTTCTCAAAGTAGTTTGAAAAAATTTCTGAGTCCATCTATCCATTGGCCGTAGCGGCGTACGTGGTTCCTGGAAAACCTTGGCCTTCCGGCGCAACCCATTCATTCCAGATATTCTCACCTTTAAATATAATAAAAGGGGTGCTTTATGGCCTGCGGAATTTACTGCCATAAGAACTGTTAAGTTCTCTTGTCCTGCGCCAGCTGTGGTTCGTGAAGCTGCTGTCCCTTTTTTGCCCTGAACTTTTGGTTTAGAGGAATCTAATCAGAAACCCGATTCGTCGAGGTTCCAGATGAGGTGTGATTTTTTACGCAAATGAAGGTCGTCTAGTGTTTTTTCTTATAATTGGAAATATTCGTTTATTATAAATGGGTCCATACTTTTCTTACGGGCATACTCTATTGACTGTGGCTTCTTTATAGACAAATGATGTCTTTTCCAAAATCCTAGAAACTAATCTTCCCCAGTTACACCGTTTTTGAAAGGAGTTTTCAGTCGATTACGATTAACGTCGCCCACAATCCTTAATATTTCTACCCTACTTAATCCCCATCCTCACTTATCAATTGGTCTTATTCCCTCTGCCAATTTATTTTCTTCATCTAATGCGATAACTGTGCTCCTACACTGGGTATTGCTTTTTGCCCCTTAAGCAGAATGTACAGCATGATATAAAGAGCAGTATAATATAATAAGACTAATATGATGATACTAAAATAATTGATAATATTTACCTTAATTCTAATGATTAATAGTATATTCATGGACTTGCAAACCAGTTGTTTAGCAAGCCCAGATCCTTGCCATCTGGTCTGCGAATTCTAATCTGTTCTAAAGCAGCAGGGATTAGGTCGGTTATCTTCCTTGTGTACCCATCCTTCGCTGTATTGGCAAGATTGAACTTCCCCATGAGAGCCTTCCTGGTTTCATTCTTGACTGCTTTGGAATTAAAGGCAGCTTGCATGTAATTCCATATGTTTAATAATGGAGTCACTTTGCCAGCTGCATCATATGTATCATCCAGCACTACCTGCACTAATAGGCAAATGGCCATGATGTCCATGTGGAATTGCTGGTGTGATCTGGACCAATTGAGAGGCAAGATTGCAGGCAATACATCAGAAAATCGAGCTTTGTAATTTCTGTCAGTAGGGACTCTTATTCCAATGTTGTCCTGGTCACATATGAACTTTGCCTGACCTGAGAAGTATAGCTGGGTGGCAAGAGCAGGGAAACAGTTCTTGATTCTTCGTAGCGTCACCACATCTGCTGCCAAATTTGCTCCAGATTTTCGCTGTGATGAATTAATGCCATACTTGACTTTCATGCATGTCATCCATCTTCTAGCTTCATCTGAGGATTTCTTCAGGATCTTGTCAAATGCTGCGCCTCTGCAACATATGAGAGCAATTAGATTCCTCATGTCTTTAAGGTAGACCTCGTTGTTACTCCATTTCAACTCCCGGTCAACCCTCTCATCCTTATATTCAAAACAACATCAAGAGTTGTTATTGTTGTGTCAGCATTATAATCCTTGCACTTGTTCTTGTTCTGGTTTCTTTGATTTATTTGACTTGTCTGAAACAGAATATCGAAACAGCATGCTTTGTTAAATATCCTGTTTATGTTTCTTTGCACTATCAACTATGTTTTTTATGAGGTGTTGTTCAGTTGGCATTAAAAAAACTGGTGTCAGTACTATTTGCTTTTTATATAACACACACTATTATATTATGTAGGTATAAGAAATATAATAAAATTATATTCTAAATCAAAATTGTTACACTAATTGTCAATCACATTTATTAAATTTTTGTACATATACATATAACATGGCAGTTTGCCTTAGCATTCTGTCTTTTGAATTTGATAAATATAGAGCTACCGATTTTCGTATTTCCACGTCAGTAGCAGCGGGTTGTCTTTGCCTACTAGCGTCTGAAAAAATACATAATATAAATTAGTTTGAAGGTGACTTGGTTATTTTTATAATTATAAGCTTATACGCATACATCAAGCATTGTGTTAATATAATATAATATCAAATAAAACAAGCAATGGCAATTCATTACAAAAATGGGAAAAGTTAGTGTTGCCTAAGCAGCGGTGGCAAGTTAAAAATTAAATTAGACAATCAAATACGCTTTGTTTCTGGTGCCACTAAATACGGACTATTTCCAAATTGCCGACGAAAAATAGGTGTAGGTGTAGATACTGATTCTGCAGGAAAAGAATAAGAGAAAATGTAGCTCCGGAAATGTTTTTTAGGAGTGACACCGTCAGACGCAACGCCCCAAAAATCACGTTTTTCATACAAAAAGTCGTTATAATTACAAGAACGTCTGGGTGTTTTCCTAATAGGTGAAAATAATTTTGTGGGTGCGTTCTACAAATCATAGTAATAAAAGTTTCAATATACATAAATTTAGTATTAACTGGCTCAATGCCTCCGAAAGGTGGAATAATACCAACAGTTTAGATCTTCTGGATGTTCGTTCAAAACTATATATACCGTGTGTCCACAGGAGGACGCACCATAGGGATAACCAAATATAATAGAAAGATCGGCTAATGGTGTGCTCGCCGGCACGCTAAAACGTTGTTTTCTGGCTTCTGACTCGCCACTGTATGAAACACTATTGTTATAAATGGTACAAGAAAAGGATCGGTGGTCATAGCACTGGTTGATATTTATATTCTATTAGCATTATCTTATCTCTATGGTGCGTACTCCTGTGGACACACGGTATAACTTATGTGTCTTTATTGAAAAGGTAAAAGTGTCACTTTATCTGCCTAAGCAGATAAAATAGCGACTTTTGCGTACTTTATATCTGCCTAAGCACACAAAATCGTTGCTCTCTTTCTTTCTTTCTATATTTGTTCGTTATCTCCTCCGAAGATACTGGACCGATTAAATTGTATGATGGCTTAAAATTTTGCTAATTTTTAGACTTAGATCGTAGGCCGGTTTTTATTTTCAAAAAGAGTACGAAAAAGTTATAATTTAAATAAACCTTTAAGCAGCGGATCGGAGCATCTGTCGCCGTGGGGTATGGTGTGACAGCTGCTGTGGCCGTGTGCTATTAGCTCGGGTGATTCAGTATGTTCATATATCATTACAGTAGCGCGTTATTTGAACAAGAGAGATTAGCGCAGGGGTACAGTGCCCGCCTGTCACGCGAGTGGCCTGGGTTCGATTCCCAGCCGATGCATCTTTTTTTTTTTAATTCACATTAATGAAATTTACCTGAATACGTTTGCGGATAAAATAGTATATGTTATTCGGAGTAAAAGTGACTTTATTTGGCTTAGCTGAATTATTTGCCTCACTAACGTTCGGCTAGATAAACTTCAGCTTCCCCACATAAAGTATCACTTTTACTCCTAATAGCATAATCTACTATTATAGAAACTTTTCCTTTTTTTCGCATACCAACAATAACTGTAAATAGAGCCAGACTGCAAAATGGTAACTTTTTCTTCTTCCCCAGGCCAGAAGAAAATGTTGCCGCTTTTACCGTTAACAGCTTTCCCATTTGCAAATAGATAGCCTTGTGTGTAGTTTCACCCCCTACTAGGTATAACAGCTGAGTCTGAAACACAAAAAAAAGATATAATTAGAAAGTTCTTAATAGAAAAGATAAGTAAATTTGAATACTCCATTCATTTTTTTTATCGGAGTTTATTCATACAGAGCGTTCAGTCAATAGCGAATATCTTATCAAGGGCGCATTCTTTGATAAAATTTAAGGTAAAAAACACTCTTTGCTAAAAAGTGCAAAGAGCCTTGGCTTTCAAAGAATCGAAAAGTTTTAAATTAGCTTTTAACACTTAAATGACAAAATAGTTTTTCCTCTGGTCGACTACCAAGGTAATCTATTTAATCTTTTAATTTGATTTTTTTTCAAAACTCAAATTGGTAGATATGGTTACAAAGCTGTTATCATATGATTTTGTGTAGCATAACCTTAAAAACCAGTAATAACCTATATTCCATTTTCGTACAATCTGAACATTAAGAAATAATTTCACAGGCTTGGTAGTTAGTTTCTTTAAATGGGGTTTTATAGAAAGCAAAGGATCCTAGCGCATTTTACCAAACAGTATTGTTCTTATCACAGCAAAATTTACTGCAACGCCCTGTATATTAATTAAGCATAATCAAATATTTAAACTGAAACTAATGTATATGCGTTATTATTCTTTTAGTTAAAATAAAACATAAACATACCAGGGTAGTCCTAGTTAATCGACCTGCAAGTTTCTGGTCCATTAAGTTAACGTCTGCCACACACTTAAGCGGCAAAGAACCCAGAAGCGAGTCGCTCATATCGTTGTTTTCTCGGAATGGAATGCTCCGTTCATTCACTCTCGTTTGGAGTAGTGATTCCATATTATTTACACGGTTTTCCAAATTCGATATGTTAAATACGAATTCGCCGTAATGCTTTAATACTGTTCCTAAAAAACATTCAGAGATTGTTGAAACAACAACAGAACTTTATCACATTTTTTAAATTGAACGTGACATCACGGGGGCTTCAACTCAGTGTATATAAGGCACTTTTAAAATAAGTACCATTAATTTGAG